>KZ538369.1:0-21266 GCA_000934665.2 Catajapyx aquilonaris
GGCGCTTCAAAAATAGGATTCCCAAAAATTGTACCATCGAAATAAAGGTCTGGCAGAAGGCCCCTCTGGGGCTAGCCGAATACCCAATCAATTATTATCAATCAATTATTATACGTGGACATCTTCCTCAATCAAAGACGGAATCTCTTTCTCTGTCTTACTTTACGTGCTGAGGTAAAATGAAGCCTCACGGCAGCAGCCAACGCCCTAACAAGCACCGGCTCATTCACTAATTTGACTGTCTGCTCGACCACGAACTGTCTGCGAGTGAGTCAACAGGAAGAGGAGTTATCTGGCCTGCAATTAACTAACCGGCCATCTTGATTATTGACGTTGANGGGGGGGAAGTGAACCTGGTGAAGGAAATGCGACCATTTACAGGTTATCATGCCAGCCTTCCAATCACTGTTGCAATTGAGCGGTGAAGTACAGGTCAAAAACGAATCAGAATCGACTTCAGGCTTTTGGAAATGTGCAGTAATTATATAGCTATTTTATT
This sequence comes from Catajapyx aquilonaris, assembly GCA_000934665.2. Taxonomy (NCBI): domain Eukaryota; kingdom Metazoa; phylum Arthropoda; class Diplura; order Dicellurata; family Japygidae; genus Catajapyx; species Catajapyx aquilonaris. Next base: position 500 of record KZ538369.1, read on the forward strand.
AAACGCGTCAAATAATGAAGGTCTGATTGCATAAACACAAATTAAGACGAATATTTTTAATATGGTTCTGTATCATGAAAACCTGTACATAAATCGGAGATTTTTCTCTAATTTGCTTCCTAAATCCTGATTGTATTAACTATATTTTAAAATATTATGATTATGTAAGCCTATATGTTTTGCATTAATAAACATTCTAAAACAGAAGTAACTCAACTCCAATGACTTTCAACACCTGAAACTCAATTAAAACACTTTCATTTGGATGGCATCAGTCATATACGGTGCTACTTACAGCCGTATCAGATTTGACCTCATTTGAATATTTCTAATTAGGACAAGCAGACCGAGTTGGGGGGACACTCTTGTCTCTCAATTTTAGGGAAAGGGCTGGGCGACCGAGTAAATCACCTGCTAAGTCCAATGTACACCAGCACCTAAGTCCTCTGTAAGTCCGACCGACTAGGTTGTGTAAGTTTGCGGTTCACTTAAGACAAAGTGTTCTCGGTGAGTTAAAGTTTTGATTAATTCCCTGTCCTTGTCAGCTATTTAGTTAGAGGTGATCCCATTTTTTGCCAGTAACTAGTCCTATCAATAAATTTTATGCCTCTAATTTATAGGCCAAAAACAGGGCGTGCTGCAAAAGTTGCCAATTTGACACCCACAAGAGTATCAGCTTTTTCGGCTTAAACCTGATCCCCTCTATGCAGTACCCACCTCCAATTGCAAAGTTCCGACCAACTTCGCTCTCACAAGCCGCATCGCAAAAAGAGCGAGAGAGAGAGAAAAAAAATGCTGATCCTAAAAGCCACTCGCATTCATTTGATCTGTACAAGGAAAATTCGTTTGCAGCGACTAACACAATGTATATTTCAAAAATCAAATTTTTGCTTTTGCTTTTAATATTTATGATGTGCAGGTATGCTGCAGAGACTGCAGTGCACGCTGCAGTGTGACAAACAAAGAGATAATATATATCGTGATGTTCAAGTATCAACAATACTGTATGTTCTAGAATTATGAAATTCAATCAGCATAGTTTTGTAACAGTGTTACAAACCTAGTATTACTGTAATGACAACGAAAAGTGCGGCAAGGATTATATACTGCACAGTACTTGCCACACTTTTCATTGTCATTGCGGCAATACTGAAATGATGACGTTGAGAAGCATTATACGTAGTTTTTCTGAATAATTTAACTGCACTTGGCAGTTTGAACTCAAACGCTCCTGAGCTAGTGAATCCGGATATCTCCATTAACCATCCTATAATAGAGCGGACGACATTTTTATTACATTACCCCTTACGTTAATAGGTAAAAACCTGTTCATACACGCACCTAAAAAGCTTCCCAGCCAACTCCTTCCACGCGAAATCTTAAAATGAGTGCTTGTCCGTGATATTCCATCCAGACTGGCAGCACTCATTAACCATTAATGACCTTCTAATTGCGCCTTGGAGAACCTGATGATTCCTCAAAGTCATGAAGGGCACAGTCCAGATCATCGTCTTTCCACAGCCGCCATTTGAAGCCCGGTAAAATTATTATCGTACTTCAGCAGCTCAGCTTGTGCCCAGGGTACACCGCACGGAAGTAATTAAGATTTAATAACAGATTGCAATCGCCGCCATGCAATAAAAAGTGGGGGGAACTGACATTGCATGTGCTGTTTGGCGCTTCATTTATTTACTCGAATTGCGTTAGGACTTTCAGATGCAACCTACTTACGACAGCACCGAGCTCTTGATTAATTTTACGATAGACTAAAACGGCCCGCATATTTTTGCCCCCCTTAATAAATTATCATTTTTTTTGATCAAGCCAGAAGGGAGAGAAGAGGCGAGCTCATCATCCTCAACCCTTATTAAACGGTTAGCGAAAAGTGAAGATGACACGCAAAACGAGCAATCGGATGCCATGCATGGTAGTAATTTGGGAGTCTGGAAAACGGCGGAAATGGCTGGGGACGGAGAAGGGGTTATCAATTGGCCCCTCAGCCTTTTGCTCCGCTTTTCATTACCTCAACGGGGCTTAACAATAGCCGGGGACTGACAAGCCACCAAAGCGATTCCATCAAGTGCTCTTTTCTGCTTTCAAGTGGCTTTTTACAAGAGCAACCATCCCCCCCTATGCTTAGGGAGGCCCTCCGGAGCAGCTTCTCAAAATGCATCCCTCGGTTTGTCTCTCCGGGGCCAGTCCACTTAGTGGTAAATGGAAATTCGCTTTGCTCTTGTACCCTCGGGGCGTTTTGATTATTTTTTTTTCGGAGCTGCCATCATACCGGAGTATTACCGGGCGCAATTTTTGTTTAAAAACCCGGCTTACCGTGCCATTACCCTAGTTTTCGTGTCAGCTTCCCCAACAATGGGCTTATTCAAACAATTAATGGCAGTTTTCCAAGAGAGTGGCCGGACCTTTTCCTTTTCCTTTTGCTTGCCCCGGGATTACAAAGGAAAAGTAAGGCCCTGCGACTATAAATCAGGGGGTTCGCATCTGCTCTAGTCCTCACATGATGTAGGGCAGGTTGTCGCGGTAATGCAATTTTTTAACTTCTCTATGAATCTTGCCCGCTATTTTGTTGTCGCACAAAAGAACCAACCATAAATCACAGATTTTTCTAGTAGCGTTATATATCAGTCTGGAAGTTGTTTATTTTTTTACCCACTCACGAAATGCCGACAGGGATATTCGTATTTGTCTGAAAAGTGGTTTTGTACTCATACTTATATGATGTCAGTGGCTATGTGTTTCATCTCGTGACTAGAACCTTTTTTTCCTCTTTTCTCCCCCCAAAAAAGCATCCATTCCCACGCCCGCAGGTGCAAAACGAGGCAACTGGACGCAAGCAATATCAGTGCTAAGTGAAACATCGTAAAACGCTCCTTCCCCGCACGGTCCGCAGCGCATCCGTGAAGAAACCATTAGTGACGTGGTTTTCTGTATCCGAGCAACGCAAGGGTTGTGTTTTTTTTTCTCCTTGCGAGGAAAAAGAAAGTGTGATAGTCCGCTCCAGGGAAGCAGAAAATTGCCCGGACCCAGTGCGCCGCACCCATTTTGCCGGCCTATCCCTATTCGCCCCATTCCTCCTAATCTTTTACTCCCCAAGTATCGCAACTTTTCTCTTCACGAAAATGACCTGCTCGCCAATGGGGTCATTTACACTGGCCACAAGTAAACTGGACCTAGTCTGCAGCCCCAACTTACACACACAATTGCATGTTGGCGCGGATGAATTTTTGTTGGTAACCCAGGTTGGCCCACCTGTACCGAGCAACCGGGTCCAATTGGACAGTGTAAACGACCTCAAATCGGCATGAAAGGCGCACCCATCCGGACCAGACAAGAAACTAGGTCTGGCAGAGAGGTGGCAGCTCCGTCGCTTTTTCGATCGAATCTCCCCTTTTCCCAGCATCCCTCTGGCCCTGCACCCTCCCCAAAAACTCTCTCTTCCAACCCCCCTGGAAGTGCTGGCTGCGGCTGCTTGCTGGAGCTCCGGTCTCCTGGACCAACTTTTTTCTGTCTCTGAGCGAGCGAGCGATCAGCCATAACTCGGGTGGGATCCATCAAACGGAGCCCTAAACAGCCGACGACGTTTTCTACCCGTACCCACCGATAAAAAAAACGGAAAAAAGTAGAGGCGCTTTGTTTACCCCTCTAGAGCAATGAACTACATGAAATATTGGGCAGGAAAAAAATACGCAACACTGGAGTATGTGTTATGCACAAAATTTCGCAACAATATGTTCGGTTGGAGCAAAAGAGGATGAAAGCCTATACTCCGTGTTGAGGTATAAAAACTTCAAAACAATAATCTGAGAAGGACGGGGGAAAGGCGGATTAGGCAACAAAAGGACTGAGAGAATGTTTAGTCTGGTAAAGAAAAAAAAACCTGTGCAGACCCTCGAGGGGGCATGGATAAAAAAAAACATCTTGAAAAAGAATTCCAGGTCTCGGAGTACACAGTGGTGCAGTGTGGCCTATAATATGAGAGCTTTTGAGAAAATTCTTTGCCTTCCGGCGTCATCGCAACATCTCTCCTTTTCCCCCACACTGTAAAATATACAAGAACAAAATTTCGCAAAAAGAAATTGCATTTTTTTGCATTTGTTTGAGATGCTAATTATTTCAACCAAGAACTTTAGGTCGTTTTAAATGCGACGGAATTAAGCTTTTAAAACCATTTCTAGGCTTTTCCCCATATTGTAATTTCAATAATGGATATGTAAGTTAAATTTACAATTTTGTTAACATTCTCGTTCAACAGTATGTACCGTACTTTAAAGCCTTGAAGGTGTCAATACTTAACCCATCTGCCTAAAAGTTGTTGATGCCAACCCCGTTGTGCAAACTGGTTCTCTCGAGCTCTAATTATAAATCACGTTGAAAATCAGTCTCTTCAGGGCCATCCACATCCAGCCAGGCTGAGTGACGGTAACGACTGGCAAGCGTGTCGGTTCTCGTCAACTCTCCCCTCACTCTTCGGCCCCAACTGTTTTTAATACACAAACTGCCCTCTCTTTTTTATTATTAAGCGTAAAGATGATGTAGTACCCTGTCGCCGCTACGGGGATTACGACACACAAAAAAGTGTGGGATGGAGCTCAGCGCCGTTATATTAAAAAGGTCATTTTAAGTTGTAGCCCTCAGTCTGGTGCCATTTTTGAACCATAATTTTCCTCCTTCCTTGAAACACTCTTTCATTCGGAGCTTGGAAGCTGGAGAGAGTGGTGAGGGAGGGGGGTAGGGGAAAAGGCTCCTAACACCACTGATGCGCCATTTCATTCTCCGCAAGTTGGCCCAAATAATTTCCTCCAGTCGCCGTTAGAAGACGCCGTCGCCACATCCAGAGGTGTTCATCGCTCCAGCCCAGGCCCCCAACCTCCGAAAATGTCATTTTGCGACGAAGGTGACAATGCTTTCTAATTGTCAGTCTTCCTCCTCCTCACCAACTGCATATTTGTCAAATTAGCGAAAGAAATGGATCACATAATTTTGTGGTTTATTAAGACCCAACGAGGCCGGAAAATTACTGCAAGATAAGGCCCGCAGCTCAAGGAATATGTCAGAAAATTATTTTGAAGGCCGGTATTGTCATTATTAATTAAACTTGCTTGTAACGGCCATGCCAGTCAAGTAATCAAAAAAGCAACGATGTTTATGATGCACAATATATTATCCTGGAAGACAGGCTTCCCGGCGTACGGATATGGCTGAAAGGTTGCTCTCGACAGTTAGGATAACCCTGCTGTACTGCACTGTACCTGAATATTCTTGCAGATTACCCAACGTGGTGTGAGCAAATTCATGCACCGTGCTGAGTATAATCCAGGCCAAAATTCGTGACTCAATTTGACGCCACGGATGAAACAAGCAACAATGGTCGCAAACGTACAAAAGAGAACCCCCCGTCACTCCCCGGCATACACAGCTATTTACACTACTAGCAGTGTAACACAACGAACCCACAGCACCAGTCCTAACAAAAGGCAAACCACGTGACCCTCCCTTCCATCCCCCCCTACCTTTCCATATTCAAGTGCAGCTGGGACACTATCATCATTGTCCCCATTGTACACTGGCATTTTCCCCAGCACACAGAGTCGGCCCTCACTGGTAGCAATGAGCTTCAGGAGAATGGAAGCTAAAGCCTCTGAGAGGAATGCGGGTTCTGCAAGTCAGTGCTCTCCTTCACGCTAAACCCAGCACTTTTCGGAAAGTTTGCGGTCCATTTGCACAGCTCCCAAAAATAATATTCAATCCACCTTTTGTTAGAACGATCGCAGTCAAACCGAGTGATTATTATCCTGCAGCTCTGGAAAGATATACGGTTCCATGTTGCGGCCTCGTGTAACCCAAAAACGGAGGGCGACGACTTTGAGAAACGGCCATTAGTGCGGCCGCCATTTGTAAAACCCCGGCTCTTCTCAGCGGTATTAATTCACATTCATATCTCGCGCACAACTCAAATTAATACCCGGATCCCACCCTTCTCTCAGAGTTGAATAATAGGAGAGGGGCAACCGCCGCAACAAAACTCGGCTGTTTCACTCCCATCCCGACGCAACACATTTTCCACCACTTCTGGGGAGGACCGGTAGTACTGCAAAAGTTGGCGAGAGCAAGTTTAAGTAACAGGCAGCAGGGAATTCTCGGCAGCCTCTGTTAATAAATTGCTCAGACACCTCCCCTCACCGGGGGCCGAAAACCTTAACTTCTTCCAGTCATGAGGGTTATGCTACACACCAACTGCTCCAATCGAGCTCAAGTGGAGGAAGTCGGCTCCTAATTGGCAAGGAACCATTTGTTTTCTAGGCTGTGTGTATACATTTTCAGGAGGATTTTCTAATCGGATAGATAAATTTTGGCCGGACTTGATGACAATGGCAATTAGTGCGCAATTTTGGACGGACGGTCCAGGGTAGGGGGTTTATCGATAATTGTTGATTTATTGCGCAACGTTTAAGTTGGCGTTGTGAGCGTAAATTGCAATTAAACTGGGTGCTTTATATTCGCGCTAATTTTAATGCTAAGTGCACGCAAATTTTCAATCTATGTGTTTAATAGTATGTATATTTGTCCTAATATGCGCAGCCAAAATTTAAGCTTTCAGGAATCAAAAATTTGAGGGATCTGTCATCAAAAATAACCAAGTCCACTTGAAAAAAAACTGGTCGTAAAATGAGCAAAAACCGATGATTGCTTGCTATTCACTGGTACAATCTTGAAACCTTTCACGTCCATATGTTGCCGAAGCTCAGCTACATACGCAAATATGCAAATAATACTCCACGACATTAAAATACATAATTGCGGCACTTATGTTTGTGTTAGACCCCCCAAAAGGGGACTTGGCTGTTTTTTTTATCTCAGACACCTAATTTATTTGAAATTATAAATAGTTGCTAATTACATTGGATAAAAACTGTGATTTTTACTGCAGTTATCTGAACAGCAAATGAAAATTTTTATAAGCTAAACGAACTAAGACATCATGTATAAAGACCTGCGACAAGATTTACATATTGAGTTATTCATCCGGATAGTCAAAAAGCACTGTAGTAGGAAAACTTTGATTAATCTCTCGAGACTTGATGGGACTTGGCGCAAATTTCATAAAATTGGAACCAATGATGGTTTTAAATCCCAAGCCCCTGCGAATTCTCCTTGGCCTTAATCACTCTTTCAGCGCAGTAAGCTACACCGAGGGAAAAACAGGTGGTACTATTGGGTCCCTGGAGGAAGTTTGGGCCAAGTTTCTGGCGGTTGGAGGAGCGGTACTAATGCTCAGGATGCACCATCCAGCGAAAAAGCATGTGCCCTTGAGTGCTCTAGTGCAGTATAAAAAAAAGTTCCATGCGGAAAACTTTGCCTGAGTGCATCCAGCAGGGTTCGAGGAAGCTGCTTTTCTGACTGTTCTTTCTCCAGAAGTTAAAAAGAACTAGAACTCGAATCACGTTACATTAAGAGCACCCGTATAACTGTAACTCCGGGAAGTAGTATTTCTTACCCGGTATTTTTTGTGTGTTCGGACTTGCTGTCTGAAGAGTAACCACTTGTCCCTTGACACCAGAAGCGAATCGTGTCAACTGACTTCCTCCGCAGAAGCATCCTTTCCTGCACCGTGATGGCATCCTGAGGACTGCCTGCTTTAGAAAATAACTGAGAGGATCTGTTAACACTTCCAGGCAGACAAGATGTGTCGGCTTATTTACTCTCCCCCTTCTCGGAGAGATGGAATTCCGCGTCCCATCTGCTATTGAGGCTGTTGACACTGGAATTGAAGGTTCCGTCTTTGCCCAGTGGAGAACGGTATATATCCGTGGTGGAAGGAGACGCGAAATTCTGACATTCCGGCACTCTCGGGCTTTCAATATTACAGGAGCTACGCTTTCCTTGCTCCTCTTTTTTTACGGGATAAAATTTTACAGTGAGTACGTTTTAGTTGAACGTAAAACATGGCCTACATCCGGATGTCTAAGTGTGATGTAATACGAGTAAAAAGCAAGCGTTGCTAATTCAATGAGTTAATGGGAGTTGCAGGCAGCCTGTCCTACAAGCAATACGGCAAATTAGTTCTACACCTTAGGAATAACATTTTAACATCATCTGCCCGAAGCAACCTCACGCCACCCTGCAAAAAACAGTCACAATGTGTGTACTTCATGTTGTTATATTGAGCACTATATCAACTCATTCACATTAGTGGTGGAAAAAGCGTGAAAAAGCTTATACGAATGTATCGCACATGTAGTGCAGCAACTAACAAAAATTGCTGTGGTCATATGATGCAGTAGTTAATGGGAGGATAATTATTCCGATTACATCCAGGCGTTGTATAATTATGCGAGTGGGCCAGGGTTTTTTTTCTCTTGGGACACAACACGAGAGAAAGTAGGCGGAAGAGTAATTTAACTCACTCTGGGCGACTGTTATGTTCATGCATGGCTTTCCACACAACCTCAGCCAATTGGTTGTATCAGCTCGAATCTTCTCCAAGTCAAATGTGTTTTCTGGTTTTTTTAGTGATTCGCTTCATTTCAGTTGCATTGTCTATTTTGGGTACTATTCTATTCCTGAACACATTACACTGTGTTGTTGACCAGAATGGCTCAAACCTCTTTCTTTGACCACTTACCCGTTTTCCTACCAAACCTGCTGCTGACCTTTAATTTCGCGGCCTGATTCATCATCCCTCCTCTTCAAAATTATAACAATTAAAGCACTAACTCGGCACGCCACTATACGAAGCATCTAGTTACAAAAGCAACTTTTGACCATCCCCTCCCCGCCTTGAGAGGGGGGTGGCTGGTGGTATCGAGTACCCCCAAACTAGATGCTCTTTAATGAGAAAAGTGCGGTCAGAAAAGTATGATCCAACATGGCGGTGGGGCCCCCTCGCGTGAAGATTATGCCCCCCCCCCTCCCTCTCCCAAGTCCCGGTCCCTGATAGTTGGCCTTCTGTTTCAATAATAAAACGCGGAGGAAGATAGGGCAACCCCCCTAGTAATTATAGCCCGGGGAGAGGATTGGGGAGCACACGAATTGGCAGCCGACTTTGGCCCGATAAACCAGCCTTGGGCTCTCTCTCTCTCTCTCTCTCTCTCTCTCTCTCTCTCTCTCTCTCTCTCTCTCTCTCTCTCATAATATACGGGAAGCCTATTCCCCTTCCGAATCCTGGAGGAGGAAACGGGGGCCACACCAGGCCTGACAAGGACTCCCTGGAATCGTGACCTCCTGCTACACAGGGGGGTGGGGCACAGGGAAAAAAAGCGGCCAGGCACGAGGTCTGGCCCCCGAATTGAGTTTTCTCGGCTTCACCTTGATCGAGTTTTCAGAGCATGCAACACTGGGCACAAAAAAATGCGTGTACACACTCGCCCAAAAGCCTGTGCAGTTAACCTGCTGTTAACAATCACTGCGAGTTTATAAACAGCGGATACAAAATCACGGCTACGCTACATAATGCCGGACCTCCATTACAGTGCAAGCTGCTGGTCGGTATTAAATTTGCAAAACCCCGAGGTCAATTCCGGCGTGGAATAATTGTAAATTCTACATCGCTTCCCGCCCCTTCAATGTGATGCGTCCTCCGAGCCTAATGAGACTCATTGCGGTAGGCTGACTTTCAAAGGAGCCCTAGATTACTTATTGTCCTCCACGTTCAGGAGGAACAAGGACTCTCTCTCTGTTTTAGAACCCCCAGCCTCCCACCCTCTTCCGACACTGTTGCATTATAATTTCCGATGGGCGGACAAGGATCTAATTAACCTACAGGTCTCCGGAGACCTCCCGATAATGATCCGCCAGACAATATTTTCTGGTACTACGTGTTTGTAATAATGGCGGTCCAAAACGTGTATATTCCTTCTTCGACCTCTTTTTTTTCCATCCGGCCTACCCACCAACTAACTTTTCTCTATCTAACCACGAGGAAATTTATCGCTTGCAAGTGCCCCGTGCAGCTGCATTTGGTGCTAGTAGCCTGCAAACTCCCCCTTTGGCGATGGCCGAAAGAAGGAGGGAGATGAAAAGAGGTCTTGGCTGTAACGCAATTGGTGTCAGCACCATCTGTCAGCAGACCTCCTGGCCCCTATACCACTCCCTAAAGGCCACTGAAACACTGACTCGCCATTGCCCAAAGGCTGTTGGATCAGCCACAATTCCGTACCTTAAGCGAGCAAGAGAGACCGCAAATTATTGGGCGCAGAGTTTGCATTTTGTGACACTTGAGGCTATAGCAGTGTGAAATAAACTGAAACTAGTTTTACCTCCTGCTGATACGTCATATGAACGCAAACAATAGAAGCTCCTACTATAACTGATCTCTCTATTCCTGGGTTGCATCATGCCAGAAACAAAGTCCATGTGGAAGTGTGCTTTTCCTGGATTGAAATAGTAAATAGGTCCAAACTTTTGCAAATATTCCATTTGAAACATTTACTTCCCCTGCAAAAATTCGCGAACTTTGGGGTCAGTAAGAAGGCTATATCATCCCCGGGTTTTATGTACAGGAGGTGGAGGCAAGAACTGGGCAGAACAAGCCTAGTGGCCATCTGCCAGGAAGCTAGCCGAGTGTGAAGCGCCGTAATTGCCAAGAAAGGAACAATGGCCCCAACCAGCACTGGCAAGAAACCCCATATACCTGTTACGAGTAAGAAGACAAACGGGCACACCTTTTTTGATTTCGGGGGGCCTCTGAGCTGGGTTTAATTTATGTGACATCCCATAATTATCCGCCAGGAGCTCGTTACTTTTCACACAAAAAAACGGCCTATCTAATTATAGAAAGGACCAAAAAACCGCGCACTTATGAACATGTCCGATACGCATTCCGCTGAGGTCTCTATCAATTTCCAATGCAGGCGGTGTACTAGCCTCCTGTAATTAAAACTGGCCCGAATGCCAGTCCTATCTGTCATGCCATCGACTTCTGGAGGTGGAGGCGGGCAAAAAAAAAAAAAAAAAAAACGGTGCTAATGTCACCGGGGGAAAGTCAATGCACTGACAATGAGCCATCGACTTTCGAGTCAGGCAAAGAAGAAAACGGCAAGGCAACGCTATCCGTCTGTTTTAGCATAATTTGCATGGTGGAATGAAGCAGTGGGTGGGACACACGGGCAGGTTTCCTTATCTCTTCCGGCAAAGTAAGGCCCTCTCTCTCTCTCACTCCGAGGGAGGGTTTTCTGAATCAATCATTCCCCGGTCGTGATCTTCTTGACGTCCCCGCAAGAGCCCCGTCGCCGGCAAGCCTCGTCATTTATTATTCCCTGTCGCAACCAACCCCTGCACCAAGAGATCCATCTCATTGCAATTAGTTCTTCAATTACAAACCATGGTGTGTGTACCTCGCACCAAAAGATGGAGCAAAAACGTGCCTAATTGCGCTCTAGAGGGAATTAATTATTGCTTGTCATTGTGGTACAGTGCCGGGCATTAATGGTGCCGTACTGGTGGCGTCACGAGCCTAGCGGCAAAAGAGCGAACCGAAAGTTGCCCTCCGCATGACCACTTTCACATGATCAAATGAAGTGAAGGTGGTCATACGGATGAAACTTTCGATTCGCTCTTTTGCCGCCACAAGTACGGCACCATTAATGTCCATCACTGAGCATAATGAGAGGTTGTCACCTAGGCGACGACACTTTACTTTTATCCAATGCGGAAAGCCTCACCATCCAAGTAATCTGCTGTCATTATGCACTGTGCTCTCATTAGTATTGCTACATTTTATCCCCCCACCCCACCCCTTTTTCTCTCACTTTTAATCACCGGTTTTGCTGCGAGGTTTTTAAAATCCGATGGTGGCATTGTGCGTGGGCGTCGTCCAGAAATTTTCGCAGCCGCTAAATCAGTCGCAAAACACAGGGCATTCAAAGGACTCATAATGGTGTAAATTGAGTCGATAATTTCCCCACCTCCCCCCCTCGCGTCAAATGCAAGTAGGTCCGAAATAAATCATTAGCGGGAATTTAACTTTGAATGGCAGTGTATGTGCAGTCATAACATTACCATCCCACAGATTTATGTCGTTCGCTGCATTGTTGCTGAAATTTAGTAACACTAGGGTCCACCACCCCTATATAACATAAGTTGATTAATAAACCCAAGCGGATGGACCCCATACAAAATTTTCCGCCTTCAGTTTTATAGATTCGTGACTCCGCACATTTTAGTAGAGCGTCCGCACAATGCCTCCAAATAATCTGCTTCGGGAGCCCCTAACAAACAGCCAATTGTGTTGTGATTTCAGTTCCTTTGTCTCGGGCCCTCTTTCATTCTCCGGCTGCATCCGAGTCGGTCCAACTTTTTTTTTTTAGATATCACACAAAAAAGAGAGCTGGAAAGCCTAATGGGAGAGTTCGATCTGCAGCAGGGGGGCTTCATCTTGGGCTAGCAAAAGGCCAGCAGCTTTTCATCCCTGCTCGCACAGTTTTTGTGTGGGTGTGTTAGTTGAAATTCGCAAACTTGTGAGGTTGCATCGATGGCCTTTTCCCTTGAACCGGATTATTCCATACGAAAGCGCCTTCGCACCTTTATAATTATTATCACAGAAGGTCCAACGTCCAAGGTGTGGAAATATCAAGGATTGTTCGAGTTGATTGGAACTTTCCAGAGTGACCACTTATTTACGACCGCAACAATGATCGCGAGCCTGTAAAATCTCCGAGTCTCCGTGGTTTTGGCTTCACAGCAGCAAACCAATTACACCACAACGTTGCATTCAATTAGTGACGACTTCCCCACGCGTTAGGTTCGTTATCATCAAACCAGGGGTTGCAAAATGCCAGCACTATTTCCCCGCCATCGCTATTCCATGTAATTAGTACCAGCCAGTGAATTGACTTTGAAAATGTGGGCACAACGTGCTCATATCATGATTTTACTACCGCATATGTATATGAGGGGGACAGCGTTAAATTTCCCGCATATTTATCCGCTCAACGTGTTTAAATGTATGCAAGCACTAACAAACTATTTTTTTCGGCAAGTGATTTAGGCCCTTCTAATCAAATAGTCACTAATGCAACGTATCGACCCAGCAGCTAATCAGGCACATTTCGCTGACCAATTGTGTAACTGAATTTTGTAATCAAAGTGTGCATTGACACTGATTGTATGCATTGGGCTGCAGTGCTGTGTTCCAGATTTGTGTGTAGTTTAATCTACATTTTGTTAATTAGCGCTTACCTTTTTCGCTCTAGACGCAAAGGAGTGTACAAAAAGCACGTCTCATGCTTATATAAAAACAGCTTGACATGAATAGTGGCTTTGCCAAAAAGTAAATCCGCACGACAAACAAATCTTGTGGAGTTTGTACAGATACAGCAATAAACCTACACAACATTGAAAAGAGCCGAGACCGTTCAAAGCGTAACAAAAAGTAGATGGATAGATGGCAAAATGAAAGGGCCATAAAACGCCGGCACAAAAGAGATTCCATTCGGAAAAGCAAAGACCGCTGTCGCCTGCCAATTTCTCTCTTGTCCGTGACCGTACCTATATCTCTCGTATACACAAAACTATATACTCCTCTCTCCGGGTTCCAAACACAAGCAAGGGCGCAAAAAAATAGGAAGAGTGAAAGAATAAAAAGATCGAATTTGTCCTACCCAGCTTTTTCAGGTGGACCTGAGCTTCCCTTATCAGGCAGGCAGGAATTTGTTTTCAAATCGTGAGCAGACTTTTTGCGGGGTTGGGAGAGGCTGGGAGTTGGCCTAACTGCAACGCCGATTATTCACATTTGTTTCTGCTCCATGTAGGACATTTTCCTAGAAATTGCCTTCTTTTCCCACTGGCTGGGCCCCATCGGGATGGCGAAAGTGGAGCCAGAAGTGAAATTTGATTTGCAAAGTGATTCCAGAGGCTTCCAAAAAAAAAACCCTGAGCCGAACCCTTACAAACATTGAGTGTATGTGAATCCGATCAAATCGGTGATTTCGATGTAGAGAAATGCTATTTACTACACTCTCAGTCGATATCCACTTAATTCCCCTACAATTTTCGCTTATTATTCCCCTTAAAAGGCCTCTTGCACTTCAAAATGTTACTTCACTTAATTTTCTTTCGACATAGATTCCCAAGCTCGTCGTAAAATTACGTTGGAAACAATAAAATCCAAATTTATAATTTTTACGTAAGAAGAGAAAAACAAGAAAATGCGGAATTTCAAGTTGTACAACTAATTCCACACTAATTAAATTGAAAACACTTGCACAGTCTATTTTTGTACTCATTTTTTGCATAGCCCTATAGGTGGAAAATATTTTCATTTTTTATTGCGATGCCTGGCATGCGTGATCGATAGAACATCCAGAACTATAGCGGTTGATCCTTGCTATTCACCGCTGGTAACAACATTTTAAACTATTAATTCCTAGGTCTTAATGTCTTATTCATTCTGACAGGTGAGTGGACGTTCCTTCCACTAGTCCTATACACAAATGCAAAACATCAGCAAAACATTTATACATTACCTATTATTTTACGTAAATACGTGGAAGTAAATGCTGCATTTATTGCGTACTTAGGACAGGATGCATTAGTTTATGAAAAATTGCGAGTTTTTTATTTGTTATTAGTTGCTGGCTAGTTTCCGTGCACAATCAATAACAAGCATAAACCCTGGGGTTTAGTTATAGCCAGTTGTTCCCGCAGCCCTAAGTGGAAAAGTGCTACCGCCAGCCCGATGCATCTACTTAATCCAGAATCTATCGGATCGGAATTAATATTGAAGGGCGTCGCACGGCCGATGTCATTCGCCTTTGCTCTTTGCGCGCGCCCCCTTTTCTGCCATCGGAAAGGGGGGGGGGGACTTGTGCAAACCAAATTGCGAAATCTGTTTCGCCGCCTGTCACAAGTCCAACAATCCCTGACGTACAAAGACCACGAGTGCGGTGGGAACCTAACCAACTGCAGTAATGAGGGTTGGGCAGTAAGCACAAGCTCATCTTCAGCCATCGTATTGATCCACCTACTTCCGCCCTGGGTAGACGAGAGGGGCATGTAGCTTAGGGCACTCGAGAGAAAACCCTCCTATGCACACTACATTAGCTAATGACTAACTTGCACTAATCCACCATGTTTATTTCTGCCTTGGACTAGCCCTAGGTTTGGGCATACTTCATGTGTGGTGCTCGTAAAATAAAAAGGAATATCAAACCAATCACATGAAGGTCTAATCGTGTCGAATCCACATGTTTTTCCTTTTTTTGGACTAGAATACTTATGTGAGTTTCGAAGCATCATGTGCAGCTCAGCAAGTCGTATCGATGTTCAATACTCCGTGAGCATTGCTAATAAAAAGTGCAGCTTTATTCTGTAGAGTAATGAGATGAAATCTACGACGCACTTTTTCGCAGTCTCCAGCTGTTTCCAATACCAATCGCACATTTTTTCTAAAAAAGCGATCTTATTCACAACACTACATGACTCACATTCATTGCAGGTTCCAAACGTACGATTGTGAAGATTAGTAGTTAAAAGAAACTATCCGAGGCTATTGCCCAGCTGGTAGATAAGATAAAAGCTGGGGGACTGCTAATGAAACAACACGAGCAGCCCTCAAGCTTTGATCCCCCGGAAAAATTAAGGTCTCAGACTTTACACTTCGTTTAACTGAAGCTCCTCCTCACCGGATTATCCGGTGCAAACAAACGAAAAGTAAGAGTTTCCTCCCTCCACTTCTTCCCCTGATTCTTCCTAATCACATCACTCAACCGTGCAACTTCTCCAAACTAATATCAAAAGGTGGATCCACATCAGGCATCTATATGGTGCAAACTAATATTTTTTTTCGTCTCCTCGTGTTCTTCTTGTGTGTGTCTCCAGCAACTCTAGAGATAGTCGCGGTGCAGGAGCTCGAGACAGACTTACAACTTTGCTGGCGAGGCGTATTATCTGGGCAGAAAGGTAGCGTGGCAGGAAGCGCAAAAGAGAAAGTTTTCCTCAACTCGAGTACTGTATGATAGAGGGGAGGGAGAGAGAGAGAGAGGGCTCCAATCAAAAGCGTTCTGCATGGGAAATGAAGCCACCGCGCCTTTTCATAACTCCCTCGGCGAGCAAACAGCGCCGAGAGGATGGAAACGACCCAAAGAAAAGACCTTCCGAGGCAAAAGGCAACGAGACAAAAGGCAACGGAGAAGCATCGCACTTGCCAGCAGGCAGTTGCAGAATTTTTTTTCGCAGAAAAAAAATATACACGAGTCGGATCAGTCATAAACAACATGTCACTTTGCTGACGGTGTTGAAGCCTCGTCGACCATTTGGATTGAAAGCCTCCCCACCACTCAGGTCCGGCTAGTTGGTCAGCACGGCTGACCGAACGTCATTAAACAGAGGCAAAGTTGCCCACAACATCATCTGGATGCTATTTACGCACTTCAGACAGTTCCAAATTGGTTGCAGGACACAAAGCCCGGGGTCCGGTTACCGCAAAACCTCCAACATTGTTTAGCACTCCTGCTGCAAGCCCCCCCTGCTGTTACTGCAATTATGTAAAAATATGTAAAAGTCTGATAAAGAGGCGGTTGCAGGCAATGGCAAGTGAGAATAGCATTGATCGCCCTGGGAGCCAAATCCAATATTACAGCGGGGGTCTTCTCAACAACAAGCGGGGCCTCTCCCTCGGTAACGAACCAAACACATTTGGGAAGGTCCTCCAACTTGGCGAACCTTTGTCCGTCCCACCTATTACACACAGCAGAGTGGCAAGCCATTTCTGATTTCACCGCCTCTCCCTTCATTCAGATTAGATTAGAATGCCGGGCAGGTAAGTCCTGCTCGAATCTGCTCTCCAATAGCCCACCCGCATTGTCGCCTGCTGCAAAGACACTCGAGACTGTTTAGGAAACAAGGCCAGCAACATTACCATGGTAATTCTAATCAGATTTCTTCCCCATTTCCAGGTGTCGTGGGTGAGACATCGAGACATCCACCTGCTGACCGTGGGTCGGTACACGTACACGAGTGACCAGCGGTTCGAGGTGCTGCACTCTCTCCATTCGGAAGACTGGACGCTCCAGATCAAGTACCCGCAGAGACGGGACACTGGCGTCTACGAATGCCAAATCAGCACCACGCCGCCCATCGGCCACTTTGTCCATCTCACTGTCGTAGGTAGATAGTACAGGCAGTAAGGCAAGGATAGGATATAGTTAGATGAGTAAGTTAAACGTAAGGTGCCACATTGGCGCGGTGATTGGTTGTCTGCAATATTATACAGCAGAAGGCGCATCAATTTGTCATCACTCGTGATTGCGCATGCCATCAATTCGCATGCAAATTCATAATACCTATAACCTATCGTCTCATATTTCTTTTGAGCTTAATTCGGCCTTGTTTACGGTACTAATTGACACACTGCTGTTAAGATTAATAGTGACTGACCGACACAACCAAGCACCGCCGCCATTCGCGAGCACATTAGCGAAATAAGCCCACATGCCAAACCGTTTGCCTGTGTATTTCCCAGGCTGTTGTGTGATGTACTGCTTTAAATGCAGCACATGCCAGGGTATTCATCGCTCTCATCCCAAACAAACATGTTTTTGAAAAAATTATCAACGCGTGCACATAGTGTTTACCGCCCGAAGTAATAGCAGGCGTGGTTTTTGCCACGACACGTTCTGTACATCCTGCAGTGTAAGCAAGGGACGGAACGGATATTGCAATTTTGGGCCTGTCCCCATAATAAGTTACTCCTACAAGCACCCGTACAGTGCATCCAAACTGCGCGATAATTTCTCCTGGGAAACTATTTACGGCTTGACCTCTCCAATAGCATCATATAAGTTCCAATCTCCCCATCCCCCAAAAAACGTTACACTTTTTCATTAGCAGAACGAGCTCAAGTTGTCGGTCCCAAAAACTATTGCAGGCTGCGCAATCACCACAACGCTGGTTGCAAAACTTCATTAGACGTGAGCCGGCCTAATATACTTAACTTAAACGCACAGTAATTAAGGATGACGAATTACGGCCGCCCGGGGGTCAAAATTACGCTCGCATCGGATTGCAACGTTAGTTTTTTCCAGGCGTCATTCTCGCTTTCAAAGCTGGAGAAAACAATAATTATTTTTGTCGGCACGTTCCTGTGGCAATGGGCGTATAAAAAGAAGTGAGACGCATGACCCCAGAGCCAAGCCTGCCAATAAATTAGACTCAAGGCGATCAATGAGTGACAAATGGAGAATAATGAGGATCCAGCCAGGTGTTCCGTAACACCCACAACAATTGACTTTATGGAACACCTTGTAGCCGCCTTTTCTTTCCAGCGCCCTCCGACAATGTGATTTTCTTGGACACTGTACCATTCCCATTTGTCAAAGTCCTCCATTAATAATCGAGGCCCCCGGTTGCAAGTTTCATCCAGGTATTTGTTCCTGACGCATGGCTCGCTCGCCTTTGCCAAACGGAACTGGACCCCACCCTCCCACCCTTCTATAGTCTCTATAGTCCCCTCTCCCAGCTATAGTACAAGAGTCAGAGGGGGAGGTTAGCAGACGCTGTTCCTTTTGGCCTCCTGAATTATTTGCCTGCCTCCCAGCGACCAGCTGTTGGCCGTTTCTCATTGCTGCAACTTGTCACACCGGATAGTGGTGTGTGGCCTGCTGCTCTTGCTGCCTGCGGGGGGTTCGATGCAGGCGCCCATTTGCACACATACTGTACACACCCACACACGCACATGACACCACGCTTTTAGGAAAAGATGTAAGGGCTGACACGCACTCCCCCTTGCTGGATATATCGCGTTTCATCAAACAGGATTTTTTGTGTGCAGTTTCAAGCGTGGGATGCAATTATGCGAACTGGATAGCATACTTTGCACTTGCTGTGAAGAAGGATGAATCTTCAAAGAAAATTTTTTACTTGCATATGTGTCCAGTTTCAACTGGGGGTCAATAAAGCAGATTGTGCCAAATAAGAGGTAATTGTACATGGCATATAACATGTACTGGCCGTATCGGCCTTTTAATTATTTGTTTTCATTGCTAGCTGGAAATTGTGGTCTAATAATGTCAGTCGCATGATGAACAAGGTATGGCGTCAATCGAATGTCGTTTTCAACTGGCGTAATGAAAAGGTGGACGTTCACATTCATCATGTTGTCAAGTGTCGCCACCCCCGGTTGTAAATGATGGTCATGACCTCACACATTGCTTAGCCCGAGAATACGTCATTCCAAGTTCATTTATTAAACAATTCACGACTGTGCACAGATGACTAAAATTTAAACTTTTGTGCAACGATTGTTACTCCTGGAACTGTACACGTGCTGTATGTTCAGTAATTTTATGCGACATGACGTCACCAAAAAATGAGGCAAAATGTAGCTGCAAATTGTGTGGATTTGACACGCATGTAATAATTAAGCAGCTTGCTTTCAGCAGTAAACCACATGTTCAGAGCTCATCCGTAGCCATCATCCAAAATCGCATCAGGCTGAATCCTCTAGGCCTACATAATTTCATCCCCATTTCGCACTATGACATTATCCATGTTTTTTCGCAACAACTGACTCACACATTCGCACACGTTACATAAAATTTCAACCAGTACGTTTTTCGCAAGTTACATAATATTATTCAGATAGTAAATATGCTAATATTTGCAGCGACATTTGTGGAAGAACCTAAACCCGAACTCCAATAAAAATGTCTGGTTCCTAGACTATATGAATTGCAAACCTGACGTAAGTGGCCAAAATTTCCCTACAAATGAAGCCGCCCTGCTTTGATGGAAACTATCCGAATTTCAAAGACAGTGGTAGTGCATTTCTTATTCCTTTCGGTGCGAAAAAAAATCCTGTGCAAAAATGGATCCGCATAAATATAAGTACTTTTTCGTACGGCGAATGCGAATCAGATGACAGCAAAAAAAAAAAATCGTCTCTCACCTCTCAAGAATTCAGGTGCGCGACACAAACGGATATATATCCCAAGGTTTGAAATCTTCCCCCGGATTTTCTACTCCGCTAAAAATTCTGCGTTTCTTATACATACACGTCTCAAGTAGAACAAAAAAAAATTGGCGCTTTCCATTCGTGAGTAGAGGTTGAGGTGATTCTTTTGTAGCGAAGAGAGAACTGGCAGACAAATCCCTCCATTTCCATGAGAAGTAGGTGCAGTTATTCCGAAGCGTTTTCTTCTGAGGGGGCCCAACCCAGCGTTCCTTGGGCCTGTCACTTTTGGAGCATTAGTGAGATTGGCGCCTAATGTGACCGCCTTCCTTCATTGTTCCTGTTGCAAACCATTTTCGTTTCTGTGGGGAAGAGGAAAAAGATCTGCTGGAGGAAGAAGAAAAAAAATAAAGAGAGAAGGGTGCTGCCCTTTTGTGATGTGGGCTCCCTTTCCACCTTCATTTGTTTGCGCATCGCCAAGCATTCTGATCAGTGAAGACGTCCTGGACCCGAGAGGGAGAAGACAAAAAAAAATTGGATTTGACACGTGTTGTGCTGTGACGGGATTGAAAAAATAGGGTGGGTCTAACCAGACATGATTTTGAACAAGTTTTTCAGCCCAAGAGTGTCTTTATATTATCCCGATTTATCATATCTTCAGACAGATTTGTTTAGGGCAGTGGTGACCAACCTTTTTCGAGTCGCGACCTTTTTTTATAATAGCCAAGTAACCTGCCCCCTCCCCCAACATGTGCAAATGAAATGAATTTTTATATAGGGTAAGGAAAACAAAATGTCTTTATAAGTTAACTTCATAATGTACTTATTCGCGGATGAGTGTTTGTTAATGTAAAAACAACCATGACG
>KZ538369.1:21272-54928 GCA_000934665.2 Catajapyx aquilonaris
CCCCCCCCCCCCTCCAGAAAACCATTCGCGACCAACAGGTTGGGAACCACTGCTCAGGTTTAGAGTATCAAATGAATATTAGCTAAACACTAGCAGGAAACATGTTTCATTTTACAAATTCACCAAAAAGTTGATTGACGTAGCTGACACAGTGTCGCATTATCGCAAATTGGGTTTCATACGGATTATTACTTATATTGCCATACAAAAAGAATGCTGGGGATTACTTCTCAATGACAATGCTGAGTAAATCTTCTGAAATCCTGAAAGCAATACTGGAAATGAAATACGAGCAGACTATATCGTTCAGAAATGACTGCAATCTCGGATTTTTTTGGCTGGTGCTTGAGATAACTTTGTTTATATAAGCTCCAAAGTAGATTTCTCCTTCTCGATATTTTTCCTGGCTCCTACAAAAAAAAAAATGCGCGCGCGAGAGAGAGAAGCGGCTTCCTCACGCTGAACACGGGAAATTGAATCAGCTGCGTGGTAACGTATGGAAATTGCTCCCTGAGAGAGTTTTGGCAGATTTCGTCGCCTGCTTGTCATATTACAGTGACATAAATAACTGGCGCTGTGTAGAGAGACAGTTCCTTGACCTCACTCTGAGTTTTCTGCCAAAAATCCATTTTTTTTTCCAACCCAAACCCAAACAAAAGTCATTGAGACATTAGGAAAGTTTTCCTCCGGTTCCCTGATTAGCCTCGCAAATATACGCAAGCAGTTTCAGAACATTTCAATTAGGCCATAGTGCATCCTGAGCATAGCGTGTTTCCGACCAAGCCAAAATTAAAACCGGTGGGAGGTTTACAAAAAAAAAAATCCTGGAGGCCCGAACTCCGGGGTAGTCCTGACGCCAGGCCCGGTAATAAACGCGGGCATAATGGGTCCAAAAAATCGTTTGGAAAGAATTCCCCTCATGCAACGCGGCCTACGCACCATTTGATGTGAACCGAATGCAAACCATCCCTCCACATCATCACGGGTTGGGTGAATGAGGGTGCAGGGGAAGAGCCCCCAAGTTCAAATTAAAACCATTGTAAAATCTGAAAGAAAATTAGCTTCTGCTTTAATGGAGCTCGACAAAGTCCATGATTGATAGGGGGATGTAACTTTTTGCGATTTTAAATTTCCATCCCCCCCGTTACCTGTTTGGTATTCCAATCCCGCCCCCGGTGGCGGGAAAAGCACAAGCATTCTGCGTAATTTGACGCCTTTTGTCTCCCATCTGTGGTTGATGGCGCTCATAAAGCGCGATATTTAGGCAGTTTGCGTATTATAATTGATGCCATAACCTACCTTTTCCCAAGGCCCGTATATCTGCACCCAGCTGCATTGCCAATGCCTCCCGGGCCCAATATTTTAAGAGCAACCCTCATGCGACTCAAAATTGTTTCCAGACATGTTGCTTATTAAACGTGATGCAATTATGTTCAAGGATTCTTTCTTTTTGCGGTGTAGGTAAAGCCCTTTAGGTGAAGAATGGCAATAAAAGCATCCGTCCCCGGACACAAGGTTAGAGAAGAGCTGTCAGTCCGTAAAGGCCAGTATTGCCAGAAGGTTATTGTCATTCCTGTCGGGTCTGATCGTGGGCGACAGAGAAGGAACCCGGAGAGTCGCGCAAACTCAGCTCAGAGACTCATAATTCACCCAGCTGCGTGCAATAATCCCCGTAACGTCCAGAGGAATGGCCGTCGGCTCCCATTCCCTTCTATGAATATTAGACTCGAAAAAGTGGAGCTGCACGTGCAAAATTCCAATGCCGAACCCTCTCATCGATAGGCTTCTTTTTTTTCGTCAGATTCGCTCGCCATTTTCAACTGTACATGGCTTGTGATCGTACCCCAACCATCATGTATTTATACAACTTTAATTCCTGCGCCATTATTCATTGGCGCCATGTCATGCACCAGTGATGACGCTTCAAAAAAAAAGAGGGGGGGGGAGTGTAATTACCCTCATTATCGATTACCCTTTTTTATACAGATCCTCCAATAAAAGCAGTTTGCGCTTCCTTTAGCGTCATTCAAAATAGGGAGGTCCGTTCATACCCGGGTATTACACGCATATCATGATGAAAGGAAATCCGATTACCATTTAACATCTATAATTCTGCGATACACATGCAGCAGGCAGCACTGGCATAAAACCTTGGGAGAGAGCATGTCAATATTAGTGCAACCGGTTCGGTTGCTGTGCGAATTACACACCCTTGAAACCTCGCTTGCAACGAACATTTTCACTCGTTTCAACTTTTTTCTTTCTCCAAACATGCGCGCAAAGAAACACATGCCACGTCCATAAATCACTACGTACACCACATACGCTCACGAAAGCCAGAGTTGACAAAAAAATATAGCCATTATGTCTTAACGGTTGCGAAACAAATTGTCGCTTCTGTTTACGATGTCTCAATTACAGCCAAGTGTCAACCCAAAGTGGCAGATATTCCTCGACGCCGTTTTACGCGTCATGGCTATAACCTGGAGCAATTGTAATAATGTAAAACGAGCTTTAGGGAGAAGAGAGGGGGGGAGGGGGATCTCAAATGGGATCTGTCGTGGAAGGCTTCAGCTCCGGTAACACACCCCGTCCTTCCACGTCAATAACTCGGACGACGTAATCTCTTCAAACCATCTTTTGGCCTCGATTAGGGATTTGCGTCCAACCCCTCTCCGTTACTGATATCAGGACTTTCTTCCTCCAACCCAATTATCCGCACACTCCGATCTTTTCCGTATAAAGAAAGCTTCTGTGACCACCAGACATTGTAGATGAGCCCAATATTGATTCACAAAAAAAAAGGTCTCGGAGGATTCACTTCTACGTGAAAAATATAACCTGCAGCGAATGAAGATCGGGTAACTTGCAATATTTTTATGCAGTTTTTTTCGCGAAAAATCGAAGCTGAATTCCCCTCAGGTTTTATCCGAGAGTCAACAAGGGATTGGAAACACCGCCGGAAAATTAATGGTAGGAAGGAAGTAATTGTGGTGAATAATTTTTCATTCACGGGGTAAACACAAGCACTCAGGGCAGCGATTATGAAGCATGACATCCGCTTGCCATTTACTGCCTGCTTTGTACGTCCATCATTTCACACGCGGAGTTTTATTTCTTTTTTTGTGCAAAATCGAAATCGATGACTTTGCAATTGACTGATTTGGATCTGCGGGTTAAACGAGATGATTGCGACTATTTTTAGACTGCCATCAGTCCGTTTTTCTATTATTGAATATGACTTCTTTTGACTGTGCTAATGTTGGAAGAAAGGACAATCACGCATTACTCATCTGCCCGAGACCTTTGAACTCGTAGTGAAATTTCGAGTAGATCGAGCGTCCAGATAAGTTTCCGTTCGTGACCACCATTTTCCTTCGGCATGGCATCTGACCTGTTTTAAGAGGGGGGGACACGCTCCTCAGTCAGAGTTGGACACAATCGTGGTCTAAGTGGGGTCACAGCCCAAAGTATGCCCTTTCCTCCCGGCCATTAGGCGCGTCCCGGGCTCGTATTTCTTCCGTATTGTTCCCCTGATGGTTATTGATTCTTGACAAGTTATGTCTCGACTTTTCCTCTCGGCGGCGGGGGGGTATAGCACAGGACTTGGGGAGGGGAAAAAATATGCCCTGGACAAAGTAGGATGTTTGTCAGGATGTGACCCCGACAAATTCCAAGCCACTCTGCAAAAGCCAAAAATATAATTCGAAATGTATGGCACTAGCTTATAAATTTTAGTTGCTAAAATAGTGTACAGGATCCAAGTTTACAGTTCAAGAAATGAGCAATCAGCTGTAAAAGAGTCACTTTGCTGCACTTCAAGAAGTAGCATTTGGAGTGTTTAGACTTTATAGGATAATATCTTTCAACAAACTGAATGATGTGACTGTTTCATTACTCCTTCCATCGATTTTGCTAAATATTTTCCTCGAATACTTATGGAGCATTCATTTGAGACAGTTGGAAGGCTCTAATTGCACTCAATTGAGCAAAAAACCACTCGCAACAATTTCAGTAATTAACTAGTAGCAGAAGTGAACTATATTTTTCTCTTTTTTCCCCCTCTGTTTAGTGGTGCTGCATATACTGACGAGCGGCAGTTACATAAATTTCGTGGTCGCATCATATAGCTTTTAAACCTGATTTATGTCTGCCTTTGATGCTAGTTTATAAGCTATTTATGTTCTCACAAAGTTAATGTGCATGAAATTTCGGAGCCCCTGGAAATATTCAACGTGTCCACTATTCCAACGTTTACCGGCCTATGGCTTCATGTCTGATTCACAGGTCTGGCGCGATTGCCTTATAAAATAATAATGTATCGAGTAAGCTGTAACTTGGAGCAGTATCCAAAGTCAATAAAACTTTTCCAGAGAACACACAGTTTACATATGAAATACAGAAGCGACGTAGCCCACCCTGATATGGGTCAAAAAAACAACAGTAATTAACCTACAAAAAAAGAGAAATGTGAAAGATGCAAGTTTCTTGAAACTCGCGATTAATATTGGCTGCGCAGCTGCCTGGAGAAGGAAGCTGAAAATTGCATAGGACAGGTACGGAAAGGGTCTAGTCCTTTGCCTACATATTTCATTGGCACCTGCCAACATCGTTTTAAGACCTCATAAATTTCGATCCAGCCAAGGTTGGGGGGAGTAGGCCAGGACATGCAGCAAGATTGACTAGTTAAAGCGGGAGGGGCTAGACTAGATCCTTTATCCCTAAAAAGTACAAGGATCGGGCCATGGCGAAAAACATGTTGGGCAAAAGTCCCTTTCTTGTCGTTTTTTTTCCTTTTTTTTTTTGGAAGCATCCCTCGGGGTCTCTCCGAGCTTTCTTCCATGCTACACTGATCCCCCCTTCTCTTTTCTCCTCTGGGATGCTGAGGCTCACCAATTTTCACTTGCCGCTATTTTCTATTTTCGATCCTCCCCTACACCCTCCGCCATCACACCTTCTCTTGAAGACCGTGGGGAGATGGAAGAAAAGGCGTTTACGCGAAGAAGAGAGAGAGGAACTTGGAGAGAAAAAAAGGAAAACTCGTTTTGGCTTTGGATTTCCAACGGCTTTGTACAGCGATGCTCTTAAAACGCCTTTAGCCATCCATAGAGACGTGGGACAACTCTTACATCGTCAAAAAGAGACGGGGGAATAGTAAAGAAGAAAATTCGGAGGGATGAAAAATGTACGGTCTTGCGACAAAAAATGGCATTTTCATGGACTTTGAGAGATTCGATATTTGATCGTCCTCCCCCCCAAAAAATAGGAAGAGTAGATTGTTTCAGGTTGAGATGTGAGGCAACCAACCATGTGCGACGTTTCTCTGTGAAATAAGACGCTACCCGCAGAAAAATGCTGTGTGTAAACTTTGTACAAGTTAAATCAAAAGGAAAGCCTTCAAAATTAAATTTGGCGACTGTAACATGAAGGGAACCCCGCTGCGTTTGTTTAGCTACTTACCAGTTTGGCAGTGGTTATGTGTAATAATAAACTTAGCCACGGTATACAGTTGAACGGCGCTGCATGTTTACTGGAAGGCCTATCAGAGCCAATCGCACTATTAATCCTGCGGTGTAAAAGGAATTGTAGGGATTATCAAGAGGAAATGCTAAATATAGCCAGGTGATAACGCTCCTGAAAGAGTAATTTGCACACGGAGAACCAGGCACGATCAAAGAAATGCAATTACTATTTCTACCAGATTGAAACCTACATCCACAATGTTGTATCAAAACTTCATCACTCTCGTTATCATAGGAAGCAACTGTCGTCATCTAAATGCGTAACCTTTTAGGGATTTAATTTCTTCCATGTGCTCGTGTAATGAATTAATATTTAATTGATTTCACCTCGTTAGGTCACCTCGTTAGGCACAGGCTTATGACCACTACATAGTCGTGAACTACATTTTCACAAAGCAGACTCAATTTAGAGCTGAATTCCGTGCCACCACACATGCTCAGGCATACTTGAAAGAATTCCTCGCACATTATCCACATACTGAAGGTGATTCAATAAAGGATCTAAAATAATGCATAGTGACCGAACCTGAAAAGCGCCATCAGCATGCATGATCGTACAGCTACAGTAAAAATGAATAGGCATCGACGAAACGCCAGCTGGATATTTAGTCACGCACGAGTTATGAAATTGTCTCACTGCGACACGTTCTACTATTTAATCAGATAATATCCGACATGCCCACCTTTACTGTATCTCTGATGTGTATATAAAAAAGAAAGAAAAACCAGCAGCCCCATGTTTTAATCAGACTCTAGTTTCTTTCTCCTAGATCCCCGCAGCACTTGCGTTATAATGCAAGCCCCCTTTTAAACCGCCCCTTTTTCCTATTGCCCTAAAAGGTAGCTAATGGACACGAAGCGTACGTGATGCTGATGCTCTATATAATACAAGAGCCTAATTTTCAAAGCTTGCTGTGTCGCGCGAACCATAAGAAAATTTCAAAGGGGGCTTGAAATTGCTCTTGGACGCCAGGCACTTTTCTCACGGTTTGAAAATTTATATGTCGACTTGCTTCACTTGATTGCAGCTTATGCGCGGAATTTTCTCATTTTCTCTAGTGGCCTATCCCCAGCATGTACGGAGAGGCCTGCTGGGTGTGGTGGTGTTACGTGCTATGGCATCCAGTGTTTTTTTAAAAAAAATCTGTACTCCCTGCAGCCGGCTTTTCTTTTGACTTTTAGAACACCACACCATTACATATGGGACAAAAATAATGAAGAATTCTGAGTGACACGCCAAGCCGCTGTTTTTTTAAAAAAATTCCATCGCATTACATACTTACAACGCACAAGAGAACATACATCACAATATTAATCTCTTTAATTTGATATTGTGACACGTGGTTGTTACAATATTACGATATGCTAATGTGCGCTGCATAGTTGCAAAATTCTGAAGTTTCGGTTTCGCCCTGAATTTTGGGTATGTCATCGCATTTTCATTAAAAAAAATTCGACTCGTTTGACGTACACACAATATCAACAAAACCGAACAAAACGTTGGCCTGGAGCAGATTGAGCCAATTATGTTGTCACCTATAAATTCCGAACCTCAAAAAAATGGTGCTATTTTTGTGCGCGTTATTTTTTTTTATTTACACTGCCATTTGTCGCGACATGTAGCCTATATAGAGCTGCGCTGTTTTATTGCGCAATAATTAATGCAACTAGAAATTCTCTCCACGTCAGGCCAGCTTGTAACTAAACTAAGCTGTTAAAATGTGCTTAATGCACTTTTCTTGGCCATTATTGCCTTGAAAGCGGTGCATCCAACTGTAACGGTATGCGGTATAAAAATGTGCGTTTGTCCGCGTCCTAGATGTCTCTCGTGGTACATATTGATGCCACGTTATGTTGACGACTACGTGCGTAATGAGTTGTCTGTTCGGGACACACGCGTAATTCCAGGCTCGCATTTAACACTCCCCCTCAGCATTTTCCGCCTGGAATGATGCCCTCCTGTTATTTACTCTCCCGTGGAAAACTCGACCTCTTCAATGAGAGCGCCTGGCATTTATGTACTGTTGTCAGCTAATCTTGTCACTTTGTTTCCCCCAGGTCACCCCCCCCCCCAAAAAAAAAGAGAGAGAGATGTGAAAACAATGCAATATTTGAACTCGAGCCCAAATTAGTCGCCTAATTTGCATCTTGACACCGATAGTGTCTGCTCTCTCTCTCTCTCTTTTCCGGAAAAATCGATGGGCTTGAGCACAGCTGGCAAGCCTAGGTGCAATTCCACTCTATTGTACTGTTATGAACGGTGCTTTGTTTTCTTCTTCCCTTAGAACCAATAACGGCCATCGTGGGAAACACGGATGTCTTCATAAACAAGGGAAGCACCATCAACCTCACTTGCGTAGTCAAGTTTGCTCCAGAACCACCGCCACAAATTCACTGGCACCATAATATGAAGGTATGTGCTCCTACCAAGACAATTTTTTTTCTTCATCTTCCATATTCCTACCGTGCTGCCATTTCCACCTCTAAAAGCTTAGTTATTGACTCAGAAGTTACGCGAAGTAAACAAACGACATCAAAAGTGCATTAATTCCGGGGCCGAGCCAAACTTTAGTGGCGATGCATAAATCATGGTCGTGAATTACACGGTGCAAAAGGCCGCACATTCCCAGGCCCCCACTACTCTCTTTCTCGTACCACTTGTGAAGTGGACTATAACACAGAAATAGGAGGCCTTGCATGAACTCAGTGGAGTGTTGGAGGTAGACGACTCGCATAATTTCATTCGCCCAGAAAACCGCATTCTGAGAGCACATTCGGTGCGGTTTTGAAGGAGTGTCAGGGAATATAACCCAGGGTCCTCGGACCCATGAACATGGTGATTCAATGAATCTCTTCGAAAACTGCTCTAAAATATTTCAGAAAGTTGGTATAAACGTATGCTAAAATATTCATATAGCATGATTTCAGCATCTGGCGCTCTCTCTTTTGATTTTTTTTAAAAAAATGTTGCTAAGTAATGTTTCGATAAATTCGCTGAATCATTAACAGATACAGTATATGTAGAATGTAGACTATCCACTGACACACGATCTCATCAGTATAGAAAAAGAGTTCAAAATAAATTATGTATGACACGATTTATGCGTCAGGTCCATATATTTGCTTGAACCTGTTGAATCATCCTGTACACGTTCACGGTTGTGTATTTTTTTGCATATCTCGGATGTCCAATGAGGGGTTCTTGGATGGCAGCACGACAACACATGTGTGTAGTTCGAAGATTTTTATTACCTTCGGCAGGGGGGCTGTAAATCAAAGCGTGTGCAGCAACCGATGTCGAGACAATGCAACGCGTGTCGTACGCCGAACGAGGATGCAATGACACGCCCTGCATGTAAATTACTCTCGACCCTCATATGCTCCGCGTTTATATAGTGAAATTTTAGGCTCCAGGTTTTTTTTCCCGTCCCGGAAATCTGCACTTGCTGCAGTTAATAACGTAGAACACTATGTATGACTATTAATTACTCGTCCTCCCCAACCCTCATTTTCCACCGTCTGTCACTTCGTGTGGAGAATGCGGCGTGTGCAGTGTCCTGCATACACCTATAGTTGCGTGTACTTGCACCAGGTTGGTGAGAAAAATTCGGCCAACTTAAAAAAAAAATTATTTCACAGTTTTTAACACAGTAATATCCACACTATTTTAGTCTACCTGTGTGCTTCTGAGCCGGGATATAAAAGTACCGTTGCTTATTACTTTTAAAACACTCAGGTGATTTATCTGTTTATCATCCCCGCACACTTTCTTGCACGCAGCTGAATATCCTAGTCGCCAACCTTATTTTTTTATGGGTGTTCTGGCCATAAATTACTTCCGGGAGGACAAGATCACCCAAGCCGCTGGTCCTGAGTTACGACTGCGATAATTTTACGGCCCTCTGTATCATAATTCTCAAATAATCGCTGGTCTTTGCGGATTTCACTGAAACTTCTGACGCCTCCCAAAAGTTCGCCATAACCTCTTTTTTTTGCAGGTGGTTTATAACTTACTCTCCTCCAAATGTGGTCGCCAATAGTTCCGACTCCCAAAAACAAAATTATTAATTAATGCAAAAAGTAACCGGTCGTGTTAATTACCGTTTGGCCTCATTTGACTGAATTTTAGGCTTCATTTCCGTTCACATTTCGGTGCATTGCGCACTACTTGCTCAGTCTACCAATCCAACAATGCTAATAAGAATAGGCAGATTTTTTTTCAGCCTTCGTCCCAGCTTATATGTCTCCGTTGTCGCTCATTGGTATTGATCCCCTGCGCTGCTGGCAGCCCAAAAAGGCGCAACTCCAAGAGTTGGCGCCGCCAGATAACCCGAGAGGAGCTCTCGCCAAGCCCTATCTTACTGATTTATCTCGGCTTCCGATTCTACCCATCCACCCACCCCCAGCCTCCCCAAAAAAACCTCTCTCTCTCTCTTCCCCTGGACCCAAACGTGGGTTTT
Organism: Catajapyx aquilonaris; assembly: GCA_000934665.2. Lineage (NCBI taxonomy): Eukaryota > Metazoa > Arthropoda > Diplura > Dicellurata > Japygidae > Catajapyx > Catajapyx aquilonaris. The sequence goes on from KZ538369.1 coordinate 31,255, forward strand.
AGAAAAAGGGTTCGGGGCGCGGCAATATCCAACGTCAATTCACCTCCTTCCGAGGAAATCCTTAATTTTATCGTTGCCCGTAATTCGCCCACGGGCCACTAAGTTTACCCCTCGGGACGGCCCAATAGACGGGCGTCCCTTCAGCCCATGACCTCTTCCATTATCTGCATTCGAACCTTTTGCTGCTGGGCCCCGAGGTGGCGCCATCTATTTTACGGGACGTGAGATTGGGAGTTGCTCAAAGTCAGTGGGACGGATACGAGGATCAAGAGTGGACTTACCGGAACTGACCTCTCCCTCACAGAGACCCAGAGAGAGAACCAGGGTAATGCTACACTGCAAAGTAAAGAAGGCTTTGTGTGCATCGCTAGAGAGAGAGAGAGAGAGAGAGAGAGAGAGAGAGAAAATCCTATTGGTCAAGGCCGATTCTAACCGGAGGCCCTGACTTGATTGGAAGATTAAAAGACTGCCCAGTAACATTAAAACAACATGATACTGAGCAAACTGCCCTAAATGTAGATATAATATTCTGAGATCGACATTTTACATTATCAAAATGTGCAGAGATGGCATCAGGCTCAATTTAATCAGGAAACTTACTTATGTTATAATTATCTACACTTCTTTGTAATTTTCCTAATGTATGCTAAAGCTTTGTGCAAGTATTGAAAATACAAGGTACGTGAAAGATTTCTCTGAGAATACCTCTGGCAAAAAAAGGGATAACCTTATGCAAGAATACTTGCCAGCAGGCCAACGAGGCTAATTCCTAAGCTTTAATTTGTTAACAAGAAGGATTTGTCCAAAACTTCATGAAATTCAAACATTAGTATATCCGCAAGACTTTTGGCCACACAAAGCACTGACTGTACACTTTAGAAACCATTCCAATTGCAACAATCACATTCACTTGATTGTTGCTTCACTTTGAACTGGCTCCTCCTGAGTTAAACAACTTTCTCACTTCTCTTGGACCGTGAGCTTCGGTATAGTGCCGCACCCTATACACTGTGCACATAAATACACAATGCGCACAGGAATATTGCGGAACGTGCCCACACCCACGGCACCACTCGCTAATTTCCTCTCACTTTAATTGGGCACGCACAGGGCAATATTATGGAAACGTTGGGAGTAACGCAAACCGTGGAAACGGGGGGAGCTTTGAAGAGCGCTGACTTAATTAATACGACGCCAAACCTAATGAATTATCGAATGCGATGGGGGCCATAGACTTTGCTGCGTGCACACGGAAACTCATTCCTAAGGGAAAAATATCGACTCGTTAGAGTCGCCCGCCTGTTGCAGACAACTCATTCATTCCGATTTGCTATTACCCTCCCACCCTCCCACCCACCCACGGGAACCAGGCATGTCCGGATGAAGTCCAACCCAACCCACATCCACCCCGTATTTTCCTTTCTCCTTTTGTTGGACTGTCCGGGGAGTCCAATGTTGATTTTGCAACCCGGCAGCAGCTAGCTAGGACCGGGCCTCGAAATGTGAAAAGTATATTGCAAATAACTTTCACAAAGGGCCACCCCCCAGAATTAACTTACGCAAAACAATCGAATTTGGTGGCCAGTGAAAAGTTGGGAGAGGTAAAAAAAAAATATCAAAGCCGCCGATCCGTGTTCTAATAGTGGCAAAAGCCCCACTGTTGAATTGCAATTTTTTCAGCTTGCAAAATGGCAAATACGGGTGATGGGCTATATCTGAATTTTAATTTTACGGGAAACTACACTGAAAAATTTCCGTTTTCAAGTTGGCAATCAGGCGTTTTCCTACCAGGGGTCCAAAAAGCAATCCGATGTTTTAGCACGCCATATGTGTCCTGTGGCGTCAACATTACGTGTCAGCTTAATTTTCAAGCGTCCAGTCCCCTCCGGGCCCTTTACAAATTTTAAAACAAACACCCATATGAAAAGGGGAGGAAATTTTACCCAGCAGTACAGTACTCGACCTAAATTACAAAATCATTTGGCGCAAATTATTCTAAATTTTCTTTGCATCTTCTGGCCGGTTTCACCAAGCAGGTTATATTATACTGTAAATCCGAGTTTCTTTTCGGAAAATCCTTAGGTACTTTTGATTGTTGTCAACAATTGAGGTGTTTTCATAGGAAAGGGTGTAAATCACAAAAATTTGTTTTTACAGGGGCTAGGAAAAGAAACAGTTTCGATGACATTGAAGCAGATTTTATTACAAAAAAAAGTTTTCTTATTGTTCGATTTTGTTACAAAAAGTCATGAAAAGTCAAAGAAATAAAGCAGCTACTATTTTTTTCTCTAATTGTGGAACATTTCTCTTTGTGACTTACGGCCTTTCCCGTGCCAACGCCTCAATTGTTGCTATGACAATTATTCTCGTTATAACCGAGGTTCTTAACCAAGTTGGTGAAACCCGGTGCTTCTATATAACTAACCAACCAGATCACATCAGAGCAGTAACAATCGGCACCGATGGCACCCTCAGTATAACCCAGCTCCTTCTGGCTCTACTTGCATCACTAAACCGATTGCTCAATTCAAGTCCTAGGCGGATATCAACTAAGGCAGACTTTTCCCCTCCGGTTTGGTGGGTTGCGGGGTGGGGGCTATCTGCATTAAACTTTTTGTTTCTTTTTTTTAACCCCCCCTCTCTCTGAAGGACCCCTCCTAGTTTTTGACCCGCATCACATAGGGAGTGGAGTTGCTCCCTGTTCCTTAACTGCAAATTCGCCCTTTCCGGCACGAGTCGAGGCTTTTGTGCTGCCGGTTCCGCGGTCTATTTATGATTTCCCCTCACGTGAGTCAGGTTAGTATTCCGGGGCGCCTTCGTGGCGTATTAAGGCCCGGATCCCTGGAGGGCTGCTGGCACTGCCTTCACACTCCGGGCCCTGATGGGATGCGGCCTACTCCGGACCTCAACTACCTTCTCCTTTAGGCCCAACCCTGCTCTTCTCTACCAAATCCTCATACAACCCCCTTCTTCCTTCTTCCCTTTTTTTATACTCGCATGCCTGCCTACCAACGAGATTGTGTCGCTTTTAGGCCTACTGAAACTTTCATGCAGGAGAGTGATTGTATTCTCGCAGCCTCGGCTCTTTTCCGTTGAGCTATAGGGGAGAAGTATCTTAGGGATAAGAGTCGGTGCATTACGCAAACAAATGTGATGGAAGAATAACAATATAAAATGGAGGATGTACAAAAAAAATTTGGGGGCGCCGCGAGTAAGGCCTCGGTCCGCATTTCCCTGAACCAAATATCTTTAGTAAAGATCATTAACGTTGCAAGGGAGAGAGCTGCCTATACCCCCTGTACGCCGTCTGTAAATTCCCAGGCTGCGAATAATTGAGTTTGCAATTTCGAAACGTTACGCCACTTTTAATCGAAACGTGCATAAATTTATACTGCTGTGTATCAAAGAGAAGTTATTGCCAGGTTTTCAAAATGTTAAGAGGGAAAGGTTGCAGATGATGACAATGGCGTTGGGGGATTATATTTGCAATTATTATTCTAGGATTCTGCATATCGCGCATTCTCTGTGGAAGGGTGCTTGTTCGAGTTATGGATACATCAATATTTATTGACAACTGACCTACCAAATATAAAACATGTGGTTATAAAATAATACTGTATAACGATTGGAACATGGCTCTTAAATTTCTATCGATCAATATTCGATTTTTCTTTAAGTCAATTCGCATAATTACTAGCCTGCGACATATGTCTGGACCATTTCGATTTTTTATATGTTTGGAACCGATGAAGTACGACATAAAAAATAGGCCGACAGCTGCATATATCATTGCACATTACTTACCCGAACCCTACAGCATTGCGTGGATTTTGTTACTCTGAAGTAGGCTATACTCGTACGTAGTAAGAATGTACTCGTAGTACTACTCAACTCTGTGGTGTTCCACATGTAAATATATTCTAACGAGACTCACAGATTCACCCGCATGACCCCCTGAGATGATATGCAAAATTAAAACACACAACCTGCCTGCACAGTAGGCCTATGGCGAAAATATTTTGCCATATTTTGTTAGTTCCTCTCTCGGCCTCTAGGTAGAATCGCTTAATGACTTGTTTAACCCCTTTTGCCTCTTTTTCACTTTGCCCGGAAGAAAATAGCTTCGTGGTAAATAGTTGATTTATTATAGGGTGGTAAAGAGTTAATATTAGTCCACAAGTCTAGTCATAATACTAGGAAGTATGTCGGCTTCCACTTTTGAATGGAGGATTCATTTCACATTCACAAGTGAACATCAAATTTCAGAATCACTCTTTTCAGATAATGCATAATAATTGTTGATGTTAAATTGCGAGATTTCACGCTACTCCGGAGTTTAATTTAACGCCTGCAAGTTATGCACCGGCGATGGTTGCATGCAGGCCAGGATGAAACTATAGTGGAGGCTTGGATCCCAGTGCAATTAGCATAAAGTCATGCTGAGCCGAGGCCAGAGGGCTGATATTGCCTTTCACAAAGCCCTCTCTCTCTAATCAAGAGAGTGAGCAGCCACCACCGAGTGACCCCGTCCACATGCACATGCAGATTGGTGGGGTTGGTCTATTTGGGTGGCAGAATACATAGAGAATGGACAACCAGACAAACAGATGCCGCAACCAGACCTTTCACCTACTGATACTGGAATGTTATTATTACCACGTGTCATTTGATGTCGAGCAGTGGCTTTGGGACTATCACTGCACATTTAAAAATACGATAGGTGTACATTACAGTTAGCAGTTTGTTAGAATTAAACTATTTATTACTGAGCAATTACTTTGAGAGCTGCTTTCATGGGCTATCGAAAATATTATCTGTCAATAATATGTGACGAGATTGCAGTGTTGCATAACTCCACACAGCCAACCGTTTTCAGGTCCGTGACGGTGTAGTGCCAATCACTCATTACTCTTCATACATGTGATTGTGGCTAAAATTGTCAAAATATAACTCGCCAGATCAAAATGCTTTAAATATGCCCTTTGATTATTCAGCGGAATTTCCCATTTCATTTAACACAAAACTCCATCCATTCAGTCATAAATTAAGCTCGTTATTGTACAGTATAGTACACTGCTGGGTTCGGGCAGAGTTAATAAGAACAAGCCGAGAGTTTTAGTGAATACCTGCAAACCAGGCATTCCCGGGACCAGGCAAAATTATTTGGATAAAATTGTGCCGAAATTTATACAAAATTTCACTCTGACAAACAATAACTCTACTATAGTCAAGCGACCAGTGAAAACAAAGCATAAAATAGTGAAATTTAGGGATAATATTTATGCTTCTCACCGCTTTCCATACCCCTTGGTCCTTGGAGACCTTACTCGAGTTCCACAATATTGAAGCAACTTCATATTATTTTATTACCAACCTTAATGGAGAAGTCTTAAAACATCATTAGTAGACTGACATAAAGTACTGTCTTTCTCCGATTCAGGGCAAGGGTAATGAGACGGGTGAACGAACACTTTTTACACTGTTTACTCCATATAGCGGGTAAGTTGGAAAGTTGCAGACCTGCTAATACTTAAAATATTTCTAAAATGACAAAAACACAATAATTTTATTTGTGCAGTGTTTTAGAGGGCATTCATCTATACTGAAAATATAGAGGTATTTGCTTTTAAGATAAACAGAGCAAGTAAAATAAAATGTCCCTGTATGCACTCGGCCAGATCCTACAGGAACTACAGTTTACGCATTTTTTATTCCCATGCAGTACTCTCGTGATGGCGATAGCGTAAGTACTGGCGACCAAAATTTACGAAAACATAATAATTATTGAGATATTACCAACATTTATGTAGTAGCACACTGATATTAATGATTTGCGTGAGGCCATAATCAACGGCATTAATTAAATTGCACCTACATACGACTGGTTTCCACCAAGCATAATTAAGAAAAAAACAAAGCGTTATGTAGAAATTTGAAACGTCAACAGAATAAAGGCCAAAGTCCTCCAGAGTTGAAAAATCTGAGGGTTCATGAAATATTTTCGTGACTCTAAAATTAATTTATTTACTAATATCCTAAACGCACTATGAATCGTAAATGACCGTACCAATTAATGGCATACCCCTAATGACAAATTCATGCAAAATTGTATTGATGCATCATTAATTGCAGTGAAGCTTTTCAAAAACAAACGCTCTTTTCTTCGGAAATGTTTTGTACTGAACAAGTTTAAGTCACATACATTAAAAATTGTCAGTCAAACTATTCCATTGGTTACAGGATCTACTGATTGATTTAACTGTACTTGAGACTTTGGTCCTTATTTCATGATTACAACATCACTTAATTTGCAACTTTAACTGTGACTTTGTTTGGTGGAAACTAGCCTGAACAAAACGTCTTCGTCTTGCTACATACATACGTACCCAGAATATGACGTTTTTTGCACCATCAAATGAACAACGGTACCTAAACGTACTGTACCCTTATAGTATATAGAAACCCAAACTTTCACCCTGACCAAATGCGAGGCTTCTGGCTTTTACTCCTTGTATCTTTTCCCATTCCCCCACAAAAGCAATGCAACGTAGCAGTAAATGTGTGTACCCTCCCTTTCCAGTGCCATTGGATGAAGGTCCCTGTTCTTTTCCTCCTTTTCTTTGTCTATCAGATAATCAACTTCGACTCACCCCGAGGCGGCATCAGCCTGGTGACCGAAAAGGGCCCCACCACCACGAGTCGTCTGCTCATCCAAAAGGCTACTCAGGCCGATTCCGGACTCTACACCTGCGCTCCCTCCAACGCCAACGAGGCCAGCGTTCGGGTGCACATTCTCAATGGTAAGTACTCGCAATCAGAAATGTTCATACTTGCCGAGAGAAACCACATAAGCACATATGGCCGCATTCAGAAACATCGTGTGGCACTGAAACAATAAAATTGTAATATTAGCAAAAATTTCTGAATATGATTCATCACTTTCAACCCTCAAATATTAAATTTAAAATTAAAATAAAAACAGAAATTAAGGCCACCAGTTCTCTTATGGCCTTGACGCTTATTCTCGGAGTATAAGGACCTAAGAGAGGGAGAGGGTGAATAATTCTCTTGGGAAGTTTTTCCTCAGTGTTATTGCATGGTTAAGAGTGAGGAGAATGCTGCAGAATCCTTTTGTGAGGACCCAGAGCTCGTTCTAGTGTCGGCAAGTCCCTTCTCGTTCTCCAATTTGGCTTCATTTTAGTGGGGAGAAACTTTTATGGCCCGCTACAAGGGAGTCTAATAAGCAGAAGGGTCGAGTCCGAGTAGTTCTCTTCCAAATGCGAATTCCTTTGGCAGTAAGTGCAGCCATTCAGACTTACTATGCACAGGCGCCGAATATTGAATCCTGAATTTTAATAACGGCCCGGAAATAACGCCTCTGAATTGCGCGAGTGTGTACTAGAGACCTGGTCATACCGCAAGGACTCATTTGCTTATGATTCAATGTTTGCTGTGCAGTCCATGAGAATTGGAACGGCCGTGAAAATCAATTCTGTTCGAAATTAGAACGTTACAATCCATCTGTAATTGCATATTTTGTGACCAACATACGAGTAACAGCCCATTTACACAATTCAAGAGTGGAAATGCCAAAGTCTGTAAGTGGCAAAAGTCTTGAAGGGAACTAATTGAGAGTATTTCAAGTGAAAGACCATGGGCATATACAGCCAGAGCGATCTGTGGGATACCTGTCAGTTCCAGTACCACATTTTTTTTGCACTTTGAGCCTCCTGCACGGGACCAGGGAGGGCAGATATAGCATTTTGCACACAGAATCTCAATTCATAGTTTTGTGGCACTTAGAGCCTTTGGCATTATTTTTCACTATTCAATTTTATCTGACTCTAAATAAAGGTTGACTACGTGAGGTTCCTTTTGTTGAACTTTGCACAAAAAAGCGCCTTCATCAGAACATATGTACAGAACCACATAACCCAAAATCGAAAGTTTCGTTTGGCACGTGGCCAGACCCCGTTCGGATAAAAATGTTTCCCCTCTCCTTCCCCTACCAACCTCCCTTCCTTCCCTCCCAAAAACCCTTCCACCAACAAACCCACCATCCAGTCCTGGTCACTGACTTCCTAGGGAGGGCCTGAATGTGAGAAGCCGCCCTTATTTTTTGGTGGCTACCAACTCTCCAGGCCTCCCTTGGTAAAAAGTTCTTGCGGCTGACACTCCACCCTCCTCTCCCCACTTCCCCTCCCCCCAAAAAACTGCACTGTAGGAACCCCCACCCCCACCCCTCCCCCAACCCTTCCCTCAATCCAGGCGGACGCACGCTTCACTTGAGCTTTGATTCAACCAGCGTCTCAATCCCATGAAAATGTTCTCCCCTCCTGTCACGTCGCAGTGCCTTTGAATGCACTCTTCTGCCGAAAAAAAAAATTGTAACCGGGAGAAGTGCAAAAAAAAAAAATTACAAAAAGGATTCTGAAATACATCTGGGTAAATATTGATTCTTGTCGGCGTTATATGCGTGCAGGGAGAGGGGTAAAAAAAAATATGGACGGAATGCCAACGGTTGCTGCTACATGGATTCTTTTTTCGATTCCAACGATCCGAAGGGTTCAAATTTATGCTGATCTGATTCGGCTGGAACTGTACAACTACCAGCTCGTTTTATCGGGGGTTGGTGTTGGTACATGGTGCCGTACATAGCGCGAACTTTGCCCGTCAGGGAAGATTATCGCTCATTAACGCCGTGACACGTGTAATCCCGGCACATACGCTGTCATTACAACAATATGGCCGTTTTAATAAGCGTAATGGGAAACTGTGCGGTTAGGCCTATAATATGCGAATATTAATTGGGATGTTTTTCTCGCTTGCTATGTGGGGGGGGGGAGGCTATTGAAAGGAGGCTCTAGGAATAAATAACAGAAATATAGTCGGAATTATTTGAATGGTAAACGACGACTGCACGAAACTGTCAAAAAGACACTCAAATCATTACTATGTTGCTAATAACTGTAATAACTGAATTTTTTGCTGAAATTATGACTTTCAGAGCTTCCATTGCACTTTAAAATTTGCAACACAATGTGGCACGACAATCTGCCTGAACAGTATCAATACAGTGCTAAAAACGGTGCCAACTTCCTCCCATTAGATTCCCGCGTTTTGTTCAAAACGAGTGTCTCTTACCCCCTCTGATAATGGTAATTTATAGTCCATTTTCAGCCACCTCTTTCACTTCTCTCGCATAAAATTTTTTTTGCGGGGAGAGCAAAAAAAAAAAATGTCTTCTCAAATTTCCCCCTCCTCCCGCGCAATCTTCTTAAAATCCTCAACAAAACCTGTAAATTAGCACTTCCCTCCTGCGCACTAAACGTACCATTAGCAGTGAAAAAGGGTCTTCCTGGAAAGTCATATACCCTGACACCACTTTTCTGGGTGGCCGTAATTTTCCCAGGGTGAAATAATGCATTATCGCATTGCGACGAAATCCATACAGTGTATATAGTACGCCTCTGCTGCCTCTCGGCCCTAGAGCTAGATTGCAATTTGTAAAACTGAAAGCCCTCCCTCCCATTATCCCAGCTGCTTCCAGGGACGGCCAAAGCCTATATCGATTTATTGACATCAGTCATACAAAATGAAACAAAATTATTCATTGACAGCAGTTTTACTGCTGGCATCCAATGACGTCCCTGGCTACACTTTGGTCCCCCGCACGAAACGCGACGTCAGTTTTTTTAAACGAGGCCAATTTTTTTAAAGGGTATCAATATGGGATGCCTAATAGAATTAGAATAAAAAACAATCACATTTTCCTATAAAAATGGTAGTCAGCGGTAGAGAAGAAACGAGTCGATAACATTAGCATCTAGATATAGGTACTCATGTAAGTCAGCATGTCAGAACATGCCACTTATCTAAAAATGAACTATCTGCCGCTATATATAAACTGTTCATGGGTCACCCAAATATTAAAGATTAACAAAGCAATAACCTCAATATTCAGTAGGTAATAGGTTTGAGGCTTGAACAATGTTCACTATAATCTATAACAGAATAATGAGACTGTGTTTAAAGGAAATAGATTATTCATTGTAATAATGTACTACAAATATTAACTCTCTAAAGTATATTTCGAGTATCTTGTTTACTATTTCTCCACCTAGCATAGTAAACGTTGATAGCAACATGACAGTTTTCTTCCAACTGACTTCAAAATGCAACACTAAGGATACATTTTCGTCCATTTAATATTTTTCTGAAATTGGCTGAAAACCTGTTCAGTAATTTACTCTGTTGGGAAGAAAGTTTCACTCAAAAGAAGTGGCTACTATTTCAAGTGTAGAAATACAGGGAGATGTACAGTAAAAACAAATTATAATACTTAAAACAACTGGTTTAACTTCTTATATCCAATGCAATCTCCGGCCAGGAGTAGTACCAAATATAAAACAATATATGGTACTGCAATACCATTTTCTCCAGCTACACTTTCCCCACATCCAATTCAACGTCAGGTTTTAAAACGAGGCCGAATTTGAAACTAAAAAAGAGAAGAAAACGTTAACGTGGCATACTTAACAAAAATAGACTATGCTAAAAAGGAACTACCGCCGTCACTTTTGGGCTACTAACAAGTTCCTTTTGATTGTACACGTCCCTCCATCATTTTATTTACCATCCCTCTTATTACCCATGACCGTGGAAGGCTCCTGGATGCTCGTAAAAAATAAATTGCACAATGCAGGGAGGCATTTCCCTCCCCCCCCTCCCTCCCTCCCTCCCTCCCCTCCTTCTAAAGCCAGCTTCCACGTTCCTAGCGCCGTATCTTCTGCAGACTTGCTCAAATGCTTCGTCTTTTGACGAAGGGAAACGAGCGGCGCAGTCTTTCTCTCTGCAGGGAAGCCCACCCAGCCTTCTCCTTCTCGAAATTCGATCACAAAAGGGCATCTTATAACTTCATAACCGGTGGATCTGTTTAGCGGTACTTTTTACGAGTTTCCGATATTTAATTTGGCCGGATGGAGCCCAGCCCTGCCTGTATGGGAATCAGCAGCAGCAAATTGGATCTTGCCAGCTAGGATTTCAGAATTTCTTTCTATTTGCACACTATACTCTTTCTCTTCTTTTTTTTCTGTTCAGACGGATTGGAATATTTCTGAGGCGGTTTGCGCAATGAGAAGAAGCATTTCACTCATTCAAGTCTGCCAATTTGGCAATGCACCGACGATGCGTGTGTGCATGTGTTCATCCATAGATTTGCTCTGGGGGAGATGTGGGCGTTAAAGTGCAGGCCTGTGCAAACCTCGAACTCAATGCATCATGAACCCCCAAAGCACAAGCTTGGTTGGATGTCAAAAAGTAACGCGGTTGTGTGGGTGATGGCGGACGATATCTGTGACATTATTGGAACCCAATTCCGGGCAACAGAGCTGCTCCTGAATGTGCGTGTAAAGCTCATTAGCTGGGTCCACCATGCAGCCGTAACCCTCCCCCCCAAAAAACCTACACTCTTCCGACAAAATGTGAATGGAAGCTGCGGGGGAATTATTGCCACGTCACTGATACCTTCCGGCCCTGCACTTTGTACAGTACTACTCGTTAGAACCGCCTCTGGGTAACAACCCCGCACTCTTTTTTTTGTAGCAAACCCGTGTTACAAGCCCACACTCCGTTTGAAAAACAATTTTATACGTTAAATCCCATAATGTTTGCACCCTTATGCTGGTGTTATTCCCACAACTTCCCACCCTTCCGAAATAACGTCAAAGTTTCCAAACTGTGAGTTTCCTATTAGAAGCACGCTTTGCTTGTTGGACTGCAAACCCTCTCCCATCTCACCCTTACCCAGCCTTTCCATTATTGTTCTGCCAATCCCAAGCAGCAGCAGCAGCAACAACAACAGTACAGGTCCGAGTTATTCCCGGCACGTAATGGCCATTACCGAAAAGGCCCGAGCGGCGCGACATTCTAGTCTAGTTCCCGTCAAGCAGTTGAATTCCTCGCGGAATATGCGCTCAAGTGGCATAAACAACATCGAAATTGGTTCCTGCCTAAAGCAAGTTTCCCCCATCATATTCTCTCCCGTCAACACGTAGCATCCTGAATATAACCGGATTCTAAAACTGGAACTCTGAAAGACAAAGGTGTAGCAAAAGGGGTGACCATTCCTGCCTAAAATAAAGTGAGAATTTACTATGAAATTACGAATTTCTCACAAAAATTGGGCTTGTTGATTTTCCGACTATCTTCATACGTAATATTGCATTTTTCCCTATACAGCTTCAGGGCTTTCTCTATACAATTTAGCGATAACTTCGTGTCTACACATGTCCGAGCAAGTTGTTCTGATAGATTGGCATGTTCTGATCCGACCAGAACTCGTTCCCAGTATATCGGGCTCTCTTTTCCATCAATTACACCCGCCGGGAAGAAAGAATATGGCTTTTTCCATTCACGAAGTTACTCCTTTTTCTCCTCTCTCTATACCTTCCCCTTTATTATCTTATCAAGTCGGGAGGGGGCGCGATCCACCCTGGCTGCTTTTCGTTTTAAAGGAGAAAAAAAAAAGGAAAAGGAAGGGACGGGGGAAAAAACGTTATTGGCAATCAATCAACCTCAATATGCCATAAAACGCAACGCATAAATAATGCATGAAATTGAGGAATGAGGTCGCAGATACGGAGAGGTCATGCCTGTGGTCTGGAGAACTAAAAAAAAAAGAACCGGTTTTGTGTTTTACGAGTCGGAGATGGGCAATGGACACAAAACGCAATGTGAGCCAGAAGCTTCGGCGAGAGGTCTTCTCACCTGGATGCGATCGAGTGAGTCCGCAGCTGGAATTAGTTTTTCTTGACCGAGCTCCAAGTTGGTCCTGATCAGAGTCCACTTGGGCTAATCAATGGTCAGCATTACGAGTATCGATCTCTAGGACTATCAGAGAAAGCGAAGGCGTGAAGAATCCATTAAAGCTCGGCGTCTCCTCTCTTCTTTTTTTTTTTTACACTAAGCCTCCATCAGGCTGATTAAAAAGTTTGAACCGTGTCATTTCACCCAAAATATTGATCTGCCAGGCAGCCATTTTTCCAGTGACGTAGCATTAAATATTGAGCCCCAATAATCGGATTACTTGTGCCTTTTATGCGCATCTTACTCCCAGGCACCAACAAGAAAGAAGGAAAAAAAGAAGACGGGGGGATTGCATTAGGTTATTAAATCTGACTGAAAGAGCTTGTCCCGAAATGTGGGCTTGAATTTCGATTTTTTTTTTGGTGCTCAATCCGGTTCCGGATCGTAAATCTAACCTCAATTGAAAGTCATTAAGGCGCCTCGGAAGCCTCGAAACTTACGTGACACGTCCCCCGCCTCCAAACGAGCTCGGGAGATGACACAAGTGTTTTGGGCGTGACACACTGAAGTTCCAACCGGTGAGAAATACTTTGCGTGACCACAAGTTTCTCCTGTGGACTGGCCTCAGTTTGGCTCAAGTTTCAGGCAACTATGCTGGGAATGCTACCTATCCCTCTGTGGGGATTTTCCTCTTCCTACCTTGGTTTTACCCCCAGAGAGATATTTCCCTGCCAGCTCTCTCACTCTACAGAGAGGGTCTGGGTTTAAATATCAGGTGCCAGAGAGACTCTAATTTCAAGTGACAAAATGGGGTTTTGTGCAGTTGACACGTGCGAATGGCATAATGCGAATTGCTCGCGCTCTCTCTCTCTCTCTAACTGGGTCGATTCAGATGTTTGCATGTTTCTGTTTGCTGTTTGCCATCAAAAAGAGCATTTTTAAACATTTCGGAAAAATAACAAGCTCGTTTGTAAATCAATGCGCTGGCTGAAATGCTGCATTGTTTGATTTTTTTTTGTCCGCTAATTTTTAGTATGGGCCTATTATTGATTCGAGCGATACTAGCATTTGTTTAATGTACTGTACATCGAGGAATTGCAGGGAATAAAGAAGAAACAAAGGGTATTTGAACACCAATCTTGTTATACGCAGTGAGCATTGACTAAAACCAACTACTCACAAAGTAATGTCATAATTATGATATACATGGCCGCATTTCCCGTCAAAATCAGCAATTTGGCCTTACATTTTTGTGAGTTCAGCTCATTGTTTTCAAGTACTACACTGTTATGACACGAAATATCACATTATTCTGAATGAGGATAACTTGATGTTATGCATTTAACAAACCGTGGCGGATTTCCAGCAATTTTTACATGGCAGTGTCCTAATTGGTTTAAATGCCACAGCAGTTTTTTTTCCTCACAACTGAATAAGTCACAAAATTTCGCGAAGGTAAATCCGAAAACAATTATTAGCACTGGTGCAGTTCATTGTTAATTCTGAGGGAGGAACCAATGCCAAAATCCCAGTGCTCATAAAGATAAAAAAATCACAGCTCAAGCGCAGTTCAATGTTTGAGGGTGGAAATATCACTTTGCAACAGGCTGAGAGTAAATTTCGTGGTTACTGTCCATCCCTTTCCGCTTGCCCGGCCCTCCAGATCAAATTTCGGGCAAAGCTCATTTGCGAACCCCCTCGTATGGCCCCCAATTATTGTGCACATTAATTTCAGATTTTCGGTGCGGGAACTGCGCGGCGCTGATCATTCCGCTTTAAAAATCCGGTGCATGATTGAAGAAAATATCATTCAAGCGAGGCTTTTGCTTCCATTTAACTACCCGGAAAAAAAATTCGGCGAGGCTACAAAATTCGCTAAAATGTCCGCCACAACGTATGAAAGAAGCTACGTATACATTGGGACATTGCTTATGGCTGAAAATAATAATAATAAAAGAGACGAAATACCGTCTGGCGGTATAGTAAAGAATATTGCCAAGCAGCTGGCGGAAAAAATTAAGACATCAAGGAATGCAAATTTCAAAGGCCGATTAAAAAACGTAAATGCCATTCATAAGGAGTCTTTCTTTTCTCCGGAGTCTTCGAGGCAAGAAACGCAAGTAAAAATTCCGCGGGTCTCGATCCCGCGGCTTTTATTTCTCTCCTGAGGAAAAGGATTGCGTTATTGGAGTTTTTTTTTTCCCCCTGCGCCCACGGAAGACGTCGCAACCACAATGGCTCCCTCTGGTACACCTCGCAAACTGGATTATCTCCGCACCAACAGCTGATCCTTAACGCTCCACCGCCCTTTTTTCCCTATATACTATATACAACACCAGGGGCCGCCTCTTGGTACTCGATTCACTTTGTTTTCTTATCTTGAAACCAGATACTGCCTATTGGTTTGCAAACGCTTGGGATGCTTCAGCTCATCCAAGAAGCAAAACACGACGCCACTATGTTGGTGCAAAAAATTTCGCGACATAGTTGTCCAAGAAGTGAGGATCGTATGGACACTAGAAAATTGCGTCTCAAGTGTTGGTTGGAGAAAAACTAAATATTTTGAACTGCTGTTATATACAATTCAGTCTGCACTCCGTTGTTCAAAGAATGAGTGTGCCACACGTGCTTGTTCTCATGCGACGTCAATTTTTAGTAGAAGAGGTTAAGGCAGTGTGGGCCGCACAGCCAAAAATCACTGCCAATAGACACAAAAGTCCCAATAAGAGAGAAGCCGAGGCGAAATGTGGCGTGCCTCACGTAACAGTCGAGCATCACATGTCTGGGATATTTCGTCCCGATTTTTACGACTGCTCGGGAATTCGATTTCAAGTCCCCCCTTTTTTTACTAAGGTAAATATAGGTTTGGGTAATTCGTCGCGATAACAGCTATGAAGAGATCACGCTAGCCTCTCGGGTGTCGATACATCACGCCATTATTGGAAAAAGCTCAATTCTCCGACGGATTTACCGTTTCCTCTTTTTTTTATGTCGATACACCAATGCTGGTCTATCCGACCCATGTAACTGTATGGGATTATAACGGCTTCGAAGGGCGGAAAAAAATACTGCAGTTCTGATCCTCTTCGATGTATTGTTTTAAAACCTGCTGCTAGAGGAAATCATTACTCACGTGGTGAATTATCCTATAGAAAATATTGCGCATGGAGCGAGAGAAAAATTGAGCGCATTTTTTCTTGGATTGAGATCCCTTGTGAGAAAATTTCTCCATCTGATTACCAATTTTGGTTTAATTACGTAAATATTTTTATGTCAATAGTGCAAATCCTGTGGGCTATGCTACCCTCCAACCACCCTTATTGCTAGTCTGGCCATATAACCAACAGGATGATAATATTATTTTCTAAGGTGCCACATTCAAATTTTTGAACATTTATTATTACCTCAATATGCATGGCAACCATCTCATTTGTTTCCTATTGGACTTATTGTCTCCGTCGGATGTTGTCCGATAGTATCACTATCTCTAGCACGACCTAAGAGTTGCAGGTGTGTACAGAGGGAGTGTGCGCCATCTATTCGTGGAGAATAGTACTCCGTGGTAAATCGGCGGGCCATCCCAGTTGTTTGATTGTCACTGTCATACTGATTGATAGGTTTTGACATTTGCCAATGGGTTCACTAGTACAGAGATATTCTACAGTATACATCCAAGTGAATCGGAACTTTCTGAAAATATCTTCCCAGTATTTTCCAGGAGGATAAAGTACATTAGAAGGCATCTCCAGGGGGAATGCAAGTGTGTACATTTACTCGGATTGATTTCCCTATCGGCCTGCGCAGATTCCAAGGCGCGTTGGAAGCTAAAATTCGGGGCTGTATATTCAAAACACTTTGGGGTGGAGTCTAAATTGCCTAGCCCCCCACCCTACACTTGATTACCAAGGGATGAGTGGAGAATCGCACCACAAGCACGTATTTAATTTGACTCTTAGCGTCCAATCTTGACTTTTGGAGCAGAGAAGAGTAGGGGAGGGATGATATTCCCCTTCCAAATTCCTCCTTAACTTCCATGGTACGAGCCCATTCACCTTCTCGGTTTTCTCATTAGCCCCATACGGAGTAAGTAGTGAAAATCTCAGCATCCCAACGTGTATATATAGGTGTGGGTGAAGATGAGCCTACTTTTCATACTGCCCCGAGGCCTGATATTTATGAGACCACATCGAATCAGGCCCTACAAATCAGACTGTCCTCTGGGGAGATTGGACTCCGTGCATGTTTACGGCACGAAAATTTTCACCAGCAACGCCCTTTTCATCTACCAAATGAGTTTTACTCTTAATCTGCTTATCAACGTTTCGTTTCCCCCTTGCAATTTTTTTTTATCCAAAAGACCCCTCCTGTGCGGAAGGTTTCTAATTAATTACGCATGTGTTTTTCTGTTGGAAACTAGCTGTTGTAGGGGAGGCCTAAAAAGGCGACGATTGTTTATCACTTTGTTTCGAAAACGCCATGTTCCTCACGGATCGGGACATTTTCATGCTTTTGTGGCCAAAACAATTACGGGGCGCAGTGCAAATAATTAACTACAAATTTGGTAACAAATGTAGTGCGCGCGACAGAGCAACAAGCACTAATCACAACATCAATGGTTTACACTGGATTTAACTATTAAGATACATTGGGCTTTACTATATGTTGTGAAGGCGTGTTATTGAGTTTATTGTTGCGGTGTGGAAGAGGGCACAACTGCATGCTGGTTACAGTAAATGCAACGCAACTTGGAAAGCACAGGCGCAGATGGTAATGGCATCGGATTAATATCAACTTTGTTCGTGGCAAGCCGCAACCTCAAAATGCAGCATGTTTGTAATGTGTAGTTAAATTACAATTTTGACTAAAAACCGCTAAATAGGATGCAAAAACTATAATTCCATTACTACTGTATTAGAGAGCAGAGACCATTATAGGTACTGATAATAATTACTGGACAAACTCCATGTGTGGGACACAGTTTTTCCAATAATTCCGTCCAAGAGAAGGCAGAACATGACCTAATTAGCCATGAAATTTTTCTGATGCACATCCCTTTGAAAAATGTCATAATTCAAGCATCCAAAAAGCCATCGTTGGCTCACTTGAAAGCCAACAAACACGACCCAGCAAATGATCTCAATTATAGTGTGAGACCACTTGGACCAACTTGCATCAGATTTCCAGGCTTTCCCTCCCAGAATATACCCCTCTTCCCATCCATTAGGAAGCCCCAAAATGATGCTTTCCTGGCCGTTTTAATAGCATCCAGCAAAACCACGAGCTTATAGTGAAGGGGGGCGGTTAATTTTTGGAAATACTTCGGGGGGCCCTGCAAAATAGAGCGTGGCTACCTCTACTCCTCGCCGATTGCTGCTCTGTACAGCAGCAGAGGAACTCCGCGTTCCCATGGATGTTGATAATTTGGCACTTTCCGCTCCACCAGTCCCTATCTGAAAGCCACAGGCAAAAGCCTCCCCTCCTCCCTACTCCCCACCAACTCTTTTTTATATATATACGAAAACTCCTCCTCCGGCTCCCGGAGGAATTTTAGGCTTGCTGATGAAAGCAGCTCTCCTTTCTCTGACCTCCAGATAGCATCATCTGTCATCCGTAAATGGAGGAGCCAAATTAAATGATGAAACTGGGAATTCGTTCCCATCCAACCCACCACCACCACTACCAGACATTACCCCAGCCAAACCCCTACCCAACGAAGCTTTACCCACATTCCGGGCCAAATCCGCCCTCATCAACTTTGTATCGCGTCGAATTATTTTAGAGGCAGGAACCGAAGCCCTACCAATAACCCCACTGCTGAACTAAATGAGAATACCGGGATTTTCCGTAATTACGATCCTCCAGGGCTTTAAATGCGACTGGTCAATATAATATACGCACCAAAAGCACGTAAGCTTAAAACCCTCCCTTTGGAACCATTTTTGCAAAACCTGTATCAATGCCTGAAATCTCTAGGGCCTTTGGGTGCCCTGATTTTTTGGGGGTTTAAAAAAAAAAAGTGGGGCTGCTATTTTTCTAGGGCTGCACACCCCTCCCTTTTTCTCCAGGCTCCCATCTAACTTCTCCAGCCGCCTTTCCTTCGTCTAAATCCCTTTCTCCCGGTAATGAATGGAGACAGGAAATGAATTGAAAATTTCGGAGCGTAAGGAAGTTCATGATGTGGAAACTTGCATATGACCTATATCACTTCTTTATTACATTTTTTATGCAATCGGATAAGAAAAAAAGGGAATCCTCTGTCCATGATATAATGATGCAATTTATTTCGGAAAGATAGGTGCTATCTACGCTGAGGAAAATACAAGGATGAATTCAGAGAGGTATAGCTTAAAAGGGCAGATTAAAATCGTGTGATGACACGTCACATTTAAAACACCTGCTAATACGATTAAGTAACATAACAGGATTTTAAACGGGCTCCTTCAGTTGCACAACAGTTCTGAATTCATCCCTTGATGTTTAAAAATGATCACGCGATTTTAAGCAGCGTAAGTCAAAGTAATTTTGCACAAACTGTCGCCGAATCAGGTCAAAAAAAAGTAATCACCTTATAACTTCCGACAACAGCTAATCTACTTAATATGGCCCCACGATTCATGAAAATCAAATTCGCCACCAAAATGGCCGCGATTTACCTTCATTAGCAGGGTGGGGGTAGGTCGAAAGCACAATATTTAGTGCAAACTTGCTAGGAACAATTTAAGCTCCCTTGCAATTGGGATTTCCGTCATTAGTCCCTGATTAACATTTGCGCTCAAGAGCAGGCCCCATCATATTTTGCTCTCAAATACAATCCCCCCCCCCACAACTTCAGATAGTCAACAAAACCGTGCATGCAGGAATAATCATTGACGCAAACACAGTGTACTTGTTAGGTTAAAAAAGTATAACGCACTCAACACCTATGCATTAGGACGGATAAACAACAACATTATCAAATTACATGTTACACAGTCATAATATATGGGCAATCAGACGCAGAGATTATTGAGAGTGTATCTTGCATACAATCTTGCGTCTTGCATTTTTATTGTAAAAAAATCGTAAGAAAAAAGAAAGTGTGAGGCGCTCATATTTTTTTCTCCGGTGTCCCGACTCAGGCGAAAGCGTTGATACACTGTGTGCAGATCAAATATGCTGGTTTATAGGTCTCGCGTTACCCAGTTTTCAAATTGCGTTGCCGCATGCGGTATCTGCTGCGCTTTAGAGTCTGCTCAGTGTCTCAAATGAAGCCGCTCCAGTTTCAGACGAAGTTGCTGACCGTGGGTTAGGTCTGGGCGTGGTAATTATTTAGCTAATGAAGCAGACACGAATTCCATAGCATCAGGGTAATGCTTACTAAGCAAACACGACGAAGGATTTACGTACCGCCCGTGGAATATAAATTGCGGTCCCCATAATCCCGCGGCCAAGATATTAATTGTCTGGCGTCGCTTCTATAAGGAGGAAATAAAATTTCTAGCGGAGCTTGGAAATTACCACCTAAAAACTGACGATATAAAATTTACACTCGGTGTTGTCTCTTCAAATCAGATGCGGTGGTCATGCAGGAATGAATTGCACGATTCTAACTGGCTTTTGTGTCACGCCTGTTATCTAAAACGGTTCTGACATATCCATCATGCAAATTAAAAATACGTCCACCCCGGATTATGAATCGGAGATTAGTCCTTAATTTGATTGTTAGAGGAAGCTATCAATAATTTTTGTTATTTCGATTCATTGTGCATGCTACATTATGCTATATTATAGAATTGATTTTTCTATGCGTTTATTTAATGGAAATTGTTCGCAATTACGTACCATATATTAGATGAAAAGAGAATCCCAGTTTTTCAATATCTGTTCTCTGAATTGTGAAATAATACAGGCAAGAATACAGGCCTATTTAAAAATTGATGTTCACTCTATATCGTATAATACAGTATTGTTAGGAACTACTTAAACAAGAAATAATTATCGAGGCACAGTGCAAAATCAATCCTGCTCAACCTTCTGAGTCAATCCATTATTAAGTCATTATGAATGGAATGTTTCTTAAATCATCGGTAATATTTCTGTAAGATTTGAAATGTTGACGTTGAAGTAAAATAATGTCAACTAATAGAAATGGATTTCACTTCAAATAGATTGAGCGACAAACCATTAATAATAATTTAGAGAGTAATAATTACATTGTTGTGGCAGATCCAGCTCCTCCAGCTCTGATGTGCTAGAAAACTGTTTCCATGCCTTTACTCATTTTCCAAGTTGTCGAAAAACTCATTCTTATTATATCCCACCCTTCTTGCAAAAATGCAATAACCAAAGCCTGATTAACAACACGAAAGTGATGTAAGTTACTGTACTGTACAATCCGTCTCAAAGCAGGCCTGATTACTATTGGAAGCTAGCGCGTGGGCATATTTCCTTTCAAAGTTTAAATCTAATCTGCTTAAGGCTAGGAGCAGAAATTAACTGAAGTGAGAAATACTTCAGCAGGGGAAACTCGGCTTTTGATTTGCAAGGCAGCACTTCACAACTCAACTCCAATATTTTTTTAAAATATATATAGGAGGAAAGGGAGGCAAAAGCGACAGAGTCATCAGGGCGTAAAAAAAAAAGAGAACGCAGGGACAATAAAGTGTCGGACTGCTTGCTCGCAGATTACGATCATTAAACACGTTTTGTTGCGTCGACCAAAAGCTTCATCCTCGACCTGGCGTCATTAAAGCCGCCGACGTGCTGCAATTCCGTCCCTCCATGGGTTTGGAGGGGGTTTGTTTCCCTCCCCACCTCCCAGCACCCCTACCCCCAACTCCAGTCCAAATTAATCTTCTCCTCTACTCATTAGCGCCCACGATTCTTAAGCACTGATTCTGAAGAATTAATTCCAACCGCAAGGTAGACTTTTCCTAGCAGTTGCACAAAAAAAAATCTCGAGAATTTTTCTCGCTCTTAATGAATTTCCTGGCAACTTGCCTCTATATGTAAATGATGGGGAACAGATTGTGTTTCATGCCTTAAAAATCCATAGCATCCATTTACATTTAATATTGCTCCGGCTTGCTCCGATGAGAAGTAATGACCACGGATTTGAAGCTCACAAGACGCTTTTTTTTGTATGGACCGCGCATTTACACTATTACAGAATAGTGAACCCACAATAAGTAGATTTCTCAATCTGCACGACCTTACATCAATCCCACAGAGAGGGGAAAAAAGTACCCTTGCCGGAACAAGCAGTGCGGAATTAATGCGGATTACAGCTCTAACGATCCATTCCGTATGATTAGCAGCCGAGCTCGCGGTCCGTGAAAGATTACACTGCTTTTGAATTCCCCCGCTGCCGCAGAGCGTTAAGAAAACGGTGACGGAATATCCACTTTTCTAGATGATGTTCGTCTCGAGTCTGTCCTATACTACATGGACTGCATTAAAATGCTCGGATCAAAGACATCCTCTGAATACATTTGGGTCGGATCATACAGCTGTTACAAGTTTTTATGCATGTTCAGCAAAGCATTATTGCCTCAAGCAGTATCAAATAGTGATCAAATAATGATAGCTCCTCTGCTTATTTACAGTTACATTATAGGCTACTGTCACAAAAATTATTTTCTACAAGATTTCCATCCAAAAGTAGCCATTAATGTGAAAAATGTAACCAGCACGCACAGTACAGCATGCGTCAATAGCAGCAGCTTAGACAAGTCTAGGAGCAGCAGCTGCCAAGGCAGCTGCAGTAAGTAAAAATACTTCTGCATGGCGCAATTGGATGGTTTTTAAAATGTGTGACATAAGCATGCTGCCTTTCTGGCCATTCAACTCTGTAATCCCACTCTCAAAAATGACATTATCATTAAGGAAATTAATTCCTTTACGAGTGTAAAAAAGTGTCCCCATAATGCAAATCCGTGGGGGACCTCTGACCTAATCGGGGAAGCAAAATCCTGTCTATTATATCCTCTCTTCTGGTCCGACACTTTCCCAGAGACCATACCATTTTTTTCTCCCCAACCAGAGCCAACTAATGCCACGTAGAATTTCCGGAGTTAAAAAGAGATTTCCCTTGTTCCTGTACTATGCATGACACTATCCGTTCCCATAATTCAGCCGCAAATGGTGTCAGATACAACCGGACCAGCAAGGACGTTATGCAATATTTGCTCACTTCGGCGCATATTACTGCATTATTTTAGACCCAGCTCTTTGTACAAGCTGGACATAATTAGGTAACTATTTCCCTTCTAACCACAGCATAGTCAGTTTAGATTTGCGTCAACTGTTGTTCTATACTGTATGCCCGCAGCATTACGCAGGATGTAACATCGATTTTTCTTAATCTAAGCAAAACATTGTATCTGACAAGAATTTTTCTTGCTATTGTTGTAATGTAAATTGCACTCAAGCATTATGCGGATTGACTTACGTCCTTGTTTTTTCTGACTTTTTTTACGATATTTTATAGGAGAGCACCCTGCAGCCATGCAGCACGGCGGCCAGAGCACGTTGCTCACCCCTCCAAGTGCCTTGCTCTTCACCCTCCCGTTGCTGGCCTGGAGTATCCGGAGCATCCGGACCAGCCTATAGCTCGCCAACACAGCTCCGGAGCAAAGAAAAGCTCCAGCATCACTACACTCGGCGGCCATCTTTTTCCCCAAGACCAAGCGTTCAAGCTCTCCACGGCTCTCTGCCAATGTTTGCTGTATGATACGCGACATATCAAGACAGCTGAGGATGGGATGGAGGAAGAAGAGGAAGAAGAAGATGACCAAACACTACAACTCGGCGGGATGGTGAAGAGGACAAATAAAAACTACGGGAGGTGCGTTCAACGTGGATCCTGACTCAATATTTCCCCCCCCCC
>KZ538369.1:55056-77397 GCA_000934665.2 Catajapyx aquilonaris
AAAAAAAAAAAAAAGTGAAAAAAACTCTTGATTCGCTCTGTTGGCGGGAGAGTTATTGTCATCTGCGTTTGGGAAGTTTCGTATAATTTTACCCTCCGTTTACATACAAATTTCCACCCCTTCCCCATACCCCCACCGTTTTTCTCACAAGAAAAAAAATACAGCCCCCGGAATAAGAAAGCAGGACAAACGGCACAATAAATTAAGTAAAAGTTGCCGAGTTTGGAATCCAAGGTATTTAGAAAGTTCTGCCTCCCAAAATCCGGGGGAGGGCTTGGAAAGAAAATCGCATTGTAGTGTTCCGGGTGGGCATTCCATTTGGGTTTTTTCAGAACTCCAGGGAGGCGTTTTTTCTTATCGGTGCTTCAAGACGTGGCCAATATGCTGCTCCAATATTCTTTTTTATATTCTTTTTTTTGTTCTGTTCTACCTGTCCCCTGTGGCGTAACCTGACCAGGTGAAGTGCGCAAGAAAGAGACGTCCTTTTGCACTCCAGAGCAGGCAGAGACACTGGCCACATTTTTTTACAAGTCCCGCTGATGTATAGTTTTACCAAGGAAGAAGAAGAAGAAGAAACATGAAAAAAACTCAAGAGAAAGGGGGGAGTTTGTCGCTTCTTGACTCTTTTTCTCCCAGACTTTTCCAAAAAAAATGGACAAATTCACAGCCTCCCTCAGTGTTGACCACTTTCAAATTGTACATTGTCACAACGGATTTTTTTTTCTTTTTTTGTGAGTCTCTTGTGTACTGTAGATGTGAGGATGAAGCCATGTTTGCACTTGGGGACGGCTACGGATTTAGACTGTGTGTGTGTGGGAGTGCAAAGTGACATGGACCAAGGAGATGATCAGTGTTAGCATACTGTGGAAAATAAAACATTCCCCTGTATAAAAAAAATGTTCTCGTTGTTTTTTGTTCCACCGCTCAATACCCAGGCAGGATTTCAACAGCACAAAAATATTGTGCAAATGCACAATTTCTAGTCTTTTTGGAATCATGCAGGATTTACGGTATACGCTCCAACTGAAATATTCGTTTCAATGCATAATTTGTGCAAAAACATTATTGCTAATTGAAGCACCCTGCCAACAAGTTACACTTTACTTTGAATTATACATTTGCACCATATTTGAGATGTCTTGGTTAAATCACGCCGTATATTCATTTTGTTTTGAGTTTTACGAGTAATGGTTTGCATATATGTGTCGCCAAGAACATACGACCATTGAAGCCTCGTTCTTCTCTTTGTTTGTCCCGTCAACTTTACAGCCCGAAGAAAATCTGAAGAAGAAAAAAGTTCGAGAAGAACGCCGCCTGAATGTAATTTCTAAGAAATATTCAAGCTGCTCTCCACCTCCAGTATCTATGGTTCAGAGAGAGAAAAAAACGTATATGATTCATGGCATCGTTACAACCCGGTAGAGTTTACATTTATATTTCAACCTCCCACCCGTATGTTTATTAATGACCTCCCTTACATTTTTTGTCTACTTTACCATCAACATTTTATAAGCAGAGTTGAATTAGCTCTTCTCCATGCTTTCATCTCCCATGCGCTTCCAGATGAAAGAGAATTGGAAGCCTGTCGGCATTGTTTGCTAAAAATCCTTGTCTCTCCCCCATACTTTTTTTTAAAAAATGAGTTCAAAAAAATATTATTTTGTTCCGGACCATTACAGAGTACGTTTCCAAATGAGTCGTGTCCGGCAGGGCTTCCATTCACCTTTGAGATTCCTTTTTCCCCTCCCTCTCTCTCTCTATTTCTATAGACCCAAACATTGATTCAAGTTCTCTCCCCCTCTCTCCTAGTTTTCATATATCGCGTCTAGTGCCCTTTCCCCTTTCAGTCTGCATTCCGAATTCAACGCCCTGTCCATCCTGACAGAGTTCATTATTCCCTGTCCGTCCTGCTCTCATTTCTGGCCACCAAGGAAGGTAAATGATGTGGAGGAAAGTTGAGCCGGGGCCTTGCATATGTAACCTCCAAATGACGTGGAGGCCATGTCGGAGACCCGTGGCTGCCATTTAACCTGGATACCGCAGGACTGTAGCAATTTTATGGCGTGATGGTCGTCGTGCTTGCTCAAACGAGAATCGCAGTCGTTACCATGCGACAGGGGCTCTTAAAAGTCGCTTCCCAATATCGTTACACCCACCCTGCTTCTCTTTCCCCCCCATTCTCTCTAGCACGTATATGTATAAACCAGACTCTGCTGAGCTGTGTACAGGGTGGTGCACTGCCCCAGGAACGAACAGAAGTGAATCCACTTTCCAGATAAAAATTTGTGGAACAGCCTGTACACATAGCGAGATTCCAGATGAAAAAGTTCTCCCGCATAAAAAAAATCCATCGCTGCGTGTATGTGCAGATGACCGTTTTCTCACCGTATCTCAACAGATCCGAGGTGTTCATCCGTACATTCAGGCCATCACGCACATGCTTCAGTGCGAGTCGTACACGTAAATTCTTACAATGTGCGGTTATACTTTCTGGGGGGGAAATATTCATGTATTTTCTGAAGTTACTATCGGATGTTGCTTATTATTTAAAATATATTTAGCTCCCCTTTTTTACGAAACGTTGCTTTAGCGAGTTCTGGGAATCCAATAAAAACCGTTAGTTTTATAACCTGAAAATGCCAGCTTTGCAGTTTCCGAAGCATGAGTAAAATAACATACGCCCTAAAAACGTCCGCTGCAGTTATTCTTTACCTAAAAAAACCTCAATTATTCCGAACAGCCCGCAGTAATGTTATCCTGACCCGCATTTTTTTCATTTTTTAAAAAAGTGCCTGAACTATAAAATCCATAAACCCTAGTCTTTCAAAAATGAGTGCAGGCGATGATGTGCGCTTGGCATCACATCCAAAGCAGCGGTCACATACTGCCAGCACCGAGTGGGGCGGAACAAAACAAGATTCATAACGGATTAGGATCAGCGAACCCTTCCACAAGCTCATTACCACCTCACTTCATGGGCATATCATCAAGCGAAGATAATCCCGTCTAATATTGTTACGATGCTTTTAAAAGCGGGACACGTGTTCGGATTGCAAACTCCCCTTGTTGTGTGAAATCTGCTTTAATCTGACCAAAGCAGGGGCGCCATGACATTTTATATCTCGTTTCACCTGCCCGACCCCAGAGGGGGCTTTGTGGGAAAATCTGCTGAAGAGATGGAAGTGATGTGCTTACCCAGAAAGAATTGGAAATGGGCCCCAGAATTGCGTTGTATTCACACACACACAGTGAGAGAGGGAAGGGGGAAAAGAGGTAAGCAAAATCATTTACTGGAGTCTAATTCGGATCCGGTCTCTCTGGACCTAGCTCCCTCTAATCAATATAAATCCTCTACGCTGTTTTCTGTAATCCCCATTAAGCCATTATCTACTATTCTCCAGGAAAACGTTCCTGAAAGCGGAAAATAGCACTTTCTTTGGCCATGTATCATTGGGATCAAAGAGCTTAAAACTACTTTACTTCTAATCCGTGATTAGTGAACAAGGGAATTGTCACAGTGACTTTTAAACGCATTGCAACCAAAATCCCCCTCCCCATCGCAACTGCTTGATGTAACAAGCACTCAATCTGGATCATATACTCCATGCACTTTCCAGCTGGGATAAACTGCCACTTCAAGGATCAAGCAATATTGCCTTTCAATATGGGCGCTCCCCCAATCAATCTGGGGGGCGTCAACAGTGTCATTATCCACTTTGTAATAAGATACCCGAGGCGTGACGTCATTCCAAAGCCACTTACAACGCGGCCCGATGATGTTGTTGACGCCCGGATGCCCTACATAAATATCGGAGCCGAGCGGTATTTTCATCTGAAGCATCACAATGATGGCACCAGTCAATAAAAGTTTGCATGCACACGGGCAGAGCAAATATAAGTGACTTGAACATTCTATATTATATGCGGATCTGCACTGAGCACCTATGGTTATCCGGCGGTGCACTAGGAGCAATCGATCCAGAGCTGCAGCTGCCACCTGCGACAGCTCCGGGAGAAAAGAACCAAAGTCTATTAGTGCGAAAAAGATAGAAAAGACGAGAGAGAGACTGAGAGAGAGTGGTGAGGGAATGGCGAAGTTGCAGAGGGAGCCAATAGCCTCCCGCGATCATTGTCCTCGACACAAAAGTCAGAATTTACTGTCTGTTCCGTCCCTCTACGTGTCGGAGCAATAATGTCGAAGAATGGTGCTGCAGTGGGAAGCAGACTGCACGGAGGGTTGCAGGTGTCAGATGCACCAGCTTGCAGGAGAATCAGGAGATGCAACTTTGTAGTCGTCGACTAATATTTTTCCTCGCATCAACGTATATGTATGATATTACCATAGTATCTACGAAGAGAATATCTTGCTGCCTCTCCCAAAACACGTCCCATGTCATCGAGGACCGGCTACAAATAATCGCTTCAGGCCCTCAAAATCAATTCATCCCCTTTGCTGCTCTCACTGCTGGAGATTCTGGTCGCATGAACATTTCCAATTAACAGTGTTCAGCCCTGCAACAAACTCGCCACACTTTTTGCCACCGCCAAGATTTTTCCTCTCTCTCTCTCTCTCTTTCTGCACCAGACCAACACTCTCGGTGAAATACGCTGAGTTGACAGGTACAAACTCGCAGTTTTAAGTTGTATAATTATTTTTCCTGCAAGCTTTTTTTTCTGGCGCAATTTACACTTTTCAAACAAACAAAAAATCCAGCTTTGTGTGTCAGTTTTCTAAACTGGATACAGTAAAGCCTGTGGTACACCGCTACTAAAAACTTGTGGCGGTTATTATACAATCCTTTTAGAGAATTCGTGTGGCCCTGATGTCGTTCGCTTAATTGCTGCAGCTATACAATCAGATCATATAATGCACTGTAGGTTACACTGCTAAGCAACATGGGAAGTCTGCTGTTAGCAGTAACATGGCAGTAACTCATGCGTTTAGTTATCATGAAAATATATATTTTTTTAATTTTCTATACCCCGATGGGCAGCTCATGAAATTATAGTAAATTCCTACTCCAACAGTCGGTAGAACTGGTCAGTATTCTACAACTCTGCAATCACTACATGATACTGGAATGATATAAAATGTCACTGTACAATGTGACTCCTTTTGCAACACTGTCTCAATCAATAATCCTTTTCCTCCACATACCAGTACAGTTCCTAATCCAATTCTAGACGCCCTGCATCAAGCAAGCGGCATTTCATTCCCTGTTGTTCGGCTACAAAGACGAGTTGAGTACAAAAGCCTTCTGGAGAATTACATCTCGGAGTATAAACCCGTTTATACTGTGCCGTACATTATTTATTATTTTACTTGAATAGTATGCGACTGCACTGTAAGGCTACCTGGCAAATGCTGCCTCAACCAATGTCGGTTTATAGCGAGTGCACACTGCAATTTAATGCACACCATGGCTGTTGGAACTCTGAATTGGCTTTGACCACGCTAGTAATGAAAAGGACACGAAAAATACCATCTTTCTCCCTCTTTCAAAAGGTAATTGGGGCTGTTCCGTCGCCAAACACGAAACCAGAAAAATGTGTATTTGAGCAAAAGAATGATGATTATGTTATGTATTGTTAGGTGTTGCTTTGGCAGTCCATTTTCAATGAGGATGGGCTACAGCAACACTACAGTACACTTTAATTGGTAACAACTGCAACTGTGTCGTTGTCTTTTTAAAGGGAAAACATCGAGAAACATTTATTGAAAAGACAGTACACTCATGGTTACACCTGCTTCATGTTGCTCCACAAGTGCTGGCAGAATGTGCAAATGTTTTAAACACCAATGTTTCTTTACACTGCGCCCTTTTGCTTGACACATCGTTCCCCATCGTGTGAGTTAGCCGGTGGCCAATGTAAAGAGAGCATCTCCATAATAGGGCTCGGATCAAACGGCAATGTCAGCTCGGGGTCCTTTATAATCGCCAGCACACGAAACGATGACATGTCAACAAGTGCAGGCTTGGCTTTCTATAGCCTATATAGGCCTCCTGCTGGACTTGATGAGTCAGCAGCAACCAAAAGAGCGCTTCTTCAAAGTCCCAAAGTGCACTGTCAGTTGTTCGGAGGAGCAGTATTTCACCACGCCCTTCAAAGAATGGGAACAATTCATTGATTCCCCCCCCACTTCTAACTCCCATTCCCAGCACTTTTACAGGTAATAAACCCTGTCATAGCCGCAATCTACTTTGTTTTTCCGCCCCTACCCCCCTCTCTATCCCTCCCCTGCAAACTCACAAATGAAATTACATCTCTGAAAAGAGGTCACGAACAGAGGGGGGCTCCCTTATACTTTATGTCTCGAAAATGAGGTCCGAACCGTTTGTTATGACTAGCATGTTAACTCCCACTTTATCAGCATGAAATCACGTTTATGTCACACACTATACTTGTAATTCTTTCCCTCGTCCGTGCTCTTTGAAGTGTATGGACGCCGGATCAAGACAGAACAAAAATGGGAGTGGATTTAGGTAGAATCTCAGCATAACAGAGACCCTGTTTTTGTTCAGATTCCAACCCTGCTTGGCCCCTTCTTAGCCTATAAAATCCAAGTCTCTGTCCGATGATAACGCTCCTCCAGTATGAATGCTGATCGCGAATTGATGGACAATATAAAGTAAGTGCCTCCATAAATTGCACAGAGCTAGGAAATGGACTTTTATAAATCCCTCCCCACCCCTCCCCACCTCTCTTCTACCACCCCAGCCATGCCATTTTTTTTCTTCTTCTCTCGTCTCTATCCACCCTTCCTTTGAAAAAGTCGGCTAGAATTCGTTTCAAACTACTCCGGCAAAATCGTTTAGATGGGGCTCTATCTTTTCGGTCTCCTTTTGTTGCTGACTCTTGACAGACGGAGTAAATACGAGACATACGACTGAACTTTGTCATTGTGATTTGATTTCGAATAGTATTTACCCGAATTTATGGCAGATGAGTCCTCTACTCTGTTTTATTACCGCCGCATAAGAACATATCAAAGTCGTACAACAATGGCAGTCGTTTAAGATAAACATAGGCTAGTAATTTGGAATATATATTATAACATTATATTACATGTTTCCTTCTCACTAAATCAAAAATTATCATGGTATGCACGAACAAAATCTTTTGAGCGGGAAGAGTAAATTGCGTTCCGCCTTACCAATCAAACTTAAATTCGAGCTCTCCCTTCCTCAGAGCAGTTTTTACGTTTGGTTTGAAGCACAAAACTTCACCCGGCCCTTTTTTTTTACTTCTTCTTCTGGCCAAGGGAAAAACTTTCAAGAAAGTCTTGATCGCACCATATTTCTCTCTCAGACATCTGAAACCGTCGCCTCAGAAGTTGTGAGAAGTTGCCTTTAATACTCATGCCTATATAGGCCCTTAAAAACGCCATGAAAAGCAACTTTGATGCCAGAATTTTTGTTACAACAAGTCAGTACAATATTTAACACTTGTTTTTGCAACACATAATGTGCAGTAAGTCCTTGACCCATTGTGTACCGGCGAAATTCTCGTGCACCACCCTGAAAGATCCTATACTAGAAGATAGCAGCCATGAAAATTTTACCCGCTGCGGATAAAAGTGCAGGCTATTATGCGCACATGTCTTTATCACTCCATAATGAATATTTAAGAAAGACTCCCTAGCGTCTGATCCCCATTACTAAATCATGGTCGACGCTAATGGCACTTAACCAGTTGTTTTAAGCTCTGTATCACCGGTTAATCACCAGGCTCCCAGCATTATCATAATGAAACCTAACCCTCCCTTCCTCCCCCCCCCCCTACACTACAACACTTTGGAAAACCGCCACCAACTCTGAAGATGTCCAAGTAGGGGATCCTACTCACCAGCCCTTATAAAACGCAAAGTCTGACACCCACTTCTTTCCAGGCCGCCATCATAGTAGTAAGAGGGTAGGATGCAGGTGACTCGTCTCCTATCCAGCAGACACCCCCTTCCCCGTATATATCGGTTATCATCACAGGCCTCCTCGGAAAATCCTCCGAATTCTCCTCAGAGGGGGCTCAGGAAAGCTCCTCTAAATCGCCTCGGTGAAATTGGATAAATCATCCAGGCTTGTCCTTTCCTTCCAAGGGAACCCCAATGCACCAATTACACCTACCCGTCTTCTCCAGACCAGCAAGACTCTCGTCACCCTGAGACGAATTAACCCTCCTCGAGGCGTCTTGGACCACTTGACTAATTCAGACCTACCAGGTAAGTTTCGAAGAAGTAAAAATAAACACTCTCTGCAAATTCTGGGAAGTCGAAGAAAAATACAGGGTTGTTCCTACCACGTATCAGTCTGCATCAGACGTAATAAAATTTTCTACCAGGACAAATGCAAAAATAACAAGATGCCATGTTCATTTACTCAAAAGGAGTTGAAATGTTTGACTGCTCTTCATATATTCCACAGGTTTTTCCCCTGTAACTTATAGCAAAGGTAGCCTTCCACCTCGACTTTGTTTCATCCAGGTATGACGCAACCCAACGAACACGCTTTGCTTAATGGCGCTGCTAAAAATTCACCAGTACTGGTACTCATGCACGACCAAATATAAAATTGTTCACTATAGGCCTACATAAACACCTAAGACGAATGATTGCTCCCAAGTATTTTTCCCTGGCATGAATAATTCATTGGCTGGAACCGGTAGCCTGGATTGAGAGTGGTCAGCTGTGAAAGGTTTTTGGCAAGTTCCTTTTGGCATCGTCTGCTGGCTCACCCTTCATTCGGAATGGTCGCAACCCGACAAGGATCCTCCAGGTTAGGGATGGTTGGAAGGGGCGGTTGAGGGGGGCAAGGGAGGGGGTGAAAAGTATCCAAATCCCATAATCAGTGCATGGAGACCTCCGGTCACCCGGGAGGACGCCCCTTATTCGGCCTGCTGAATATCATCGGACTTTCTGAGAGAGAGAGGAGGGAGAGGAGGGATGGAGGGAGGGGGGAGACTATCTATCTAGACTGGCAACTAGCCGAAACCATTCATCAGAAGCGACTTGGAGTAAACTCCGCCAAAGTTTGCCCGAGGTAAATCACCGCTGTCGCCAAATGAGTTCCTATGATTAATGGCACAAAGAGTGCATAAGCGTGCAGAGTATCAGTCTATCTTCTCACTTCGCAGCCGAGGGGGCCAAAATTGCAGAACTAATTCGCCTCACTATACTGCTACTACTCCAATCCCCTCCCCACCCCTTTGCCTTTTCAGTTGCCACCGAGGCAGAGCAGGAATCGCATTACCACCCACTCTAATCTGTCTTACTCCACAAAGGGGGAGGAAAGGAGAACCTGACTCTATCGAGGCTATAACGATAGCCAAGTAGATTTTGGTCGAGTCCCTTTCCGAGGTGACGTCATTCAGTGGCTATCACCAACGATTGCGCAGTGTCTTCTCAGGGGCAGAAAATGACAGATTTATGTTTTCGGAGGGGAGCAGAGTGTGAAGTTGACGCTAACGAAAAGCCTGTCTCGGGCAGAAGTGGTCATGAATCAGCACTGAAGAGATTATTAAGTCAAGTGGGGACTCTCGAGGAGATATATCAAACGCCTGGTGCTCAATAGATTTGCAAAGTCTTTTGGCACCTTTTGTAACACCCAGCGACATACTTTGTGGCCCCGGATTCCTCGCTGACAAGGGGCCATGCGTCATTTATTTGAGGATTCCCGGTAATAATAATTGTGGTGGTATAAGTAATAAGACGCCAATGAAAGACTTTATCACTGCCTCGTTAGCGGGGTTCGCTTCTGGACCGATCGTTTTCCGGCCCAACAATGAGGCCCCCCATTATGGAGTCAACAGTTCGGGTGGATGTGATTGCTAGACAAATTCGCGGCTTTGCAGTATGTCATTCCGGCCATCATAGTCAGAGTCATGCGGCTATCACTGGGGTTGAATTAGAGCCGAGGTTCAATACCTCACTCTGCTCTTGCAGGGAGGGGGTCACCACAACAGACCTTTTACAAAGCAATGAAATCATAACACAAAAGCGGATACCACAAATGTGGCGTTAGACTACTCCCACAGGATTCACTAGAAAGGTGTGCCTGTTTATGGCACAAACAGGGAAAATCATAGATGCAAAATGCAAATCATAAAGCATGAACGATTTCGGGGAGGCCTCCGCTTGGAGAGATAAATTCATTTCCATTCTTACAATACGTGCTCTATACGACTTCTTTGTGTAGTTCTATCTAAAACAATTATTGTGCTACACAGATTTCTAAACGAGCAACAATTTTTTTAAAGTCCCAGAAAAAATGCACAAATCCGGAAATCGGAATAAAGCTTCATGTTTTAGCTGCCTTCAATGGTGAAATATCCCTGACGTAGACAAGGGTTATTTATAGGGCAGAGAGGAAAGCATAATTTAAAATAATAATGTAAAATTATGTGGACGGAAAACGTAAATTTCTGGACCAAATGAAGCATTTTCTGAAGTACAAGTTAGTCAGCAATCGTAATAAATCCTTTCAAAATCAGGCAATGTTTCTACGTGTTTTTGGATCATTATATCCACTACAATGGTCTAATTGCGGTCAATTTTCCACCAGAAATTCCACGTAATTGTGTCAGGCGAGTAACACGCGATTGAGAGTGAAATTTGATGTTTTCCATACACTGCGCTCTCCTAACGTACCGCAGTACAACCCCCCTTTTCCAATACCGGTCCAACCCTTAAAAAATCAAATGCTGAAGCCACAAAATCCGGATCCTAATAATTGTCCAATCAACTGTTGATTTTCATAGTAATGATTTTAATGAGCAGTGACGTTCATTCTAGACCAAATGATAACCAGATTAACACCGCTGGAAACAAGCGCGGTCAAAATTAAAGTTGATCACTCATCAGCTGTGATTGAGGCCTTTCAAACCTGTCGTAAGGTGTCCACTCATTTGCATGTTTGTCACAAAGTTGACACGAAACAATGCCAAACTAATGGACCAACAGAAATCGGTTGCGTCCCAGAATCAAATGAGAGTCGGAATTTGCACTAACAATTCTGTATTCTGCCCGGTTTTTTATGTGCAATGGCAGTGGAGACCACATGTTTTATTTAGTTGCTACCAAAACTAGCCATGCAAATGATGGTGCAAGAGCTTCATGTGTCTTATCTAGCCCATTCTTTCGTGAACAATGATGAAAATTCCCCTGCTTCAGTCCCCAATTCTGAGATACCATCATAATTATCTCCCTCGTCGGCTTCCCATAAAACCAGTGGTTGAAAACTTCAAAAATAGCCCAACAATGTAATCCAGGAAGTTATGCTGAAAAATAGGAAGTTTCATTCTGTCCTGAATGAAACTCACAAGTCAGTGTAAAAAGAACCAGTTATGAACACCTCTCTGCACTTCCCAACTTTTTCCCTTGTGTGCCTCCTCATTCACTCCAAAAAAAATCGTTTGACAAGCAAGACGCATATGAAATCCTGGTCGAATCAAGTGTCACGGGTCAAGAGTGCCCTCCAGAGCTCCTCTTATTCTCTCTCTCTCTCTATTCTCCTGCTGCAGAAAAGGAGGCAGGGAAGTTGGCTCCCAAAGTGGCGCATTTGCCAGCAAGGAGAGAGTAATTCCCGGGGCTGTCCCATCGGAAGACAGGAGGCGACGTGGGACCCACCCAGGAACCTTGCTGATAGATGGATTTGGAGGCAGAGAAAGTGGGGGGTGGATGCTGCTGGGTGGGTTTGTATATATGGTGCAGTCAGGAGAGGATTCAAGGGAGTAAGTCTCGGCTTGCTTTGCTTGCCTCCCTTTCTATTGAGCAAACCTACATTATACACTACTAGTCGTCGTCGTCTGCTGGGCCTCACCACCATGCCGATTGGATTTTCCGCCAAGGGAAGGCGAACCTGCACCGATTGCACAACCGGAAGCTGCTGCTGCACCTCCTACAGCACCAGCAGCAGCCTCCAGATGCGTACTATGCATCTTTCACGCTCCCACGATCACACTCTGCATCGCTGCTTCATTCCGCTAAACTTAACCGCTCTTGCAACATTCTATTTCAGGTTTCAGGCTGAGAGCTGTCTGGGCTGATATAGTCATGTGCCAGGGAGGGTTAGCTTCACTTTCGTTTGTGTCCGCTCAATTGTACCCGTAGAAATACAATCATGTTCGTATGATCAACATTATTTGAGGGGTCCCAGATCATAGTCCATCGATGGGGGCGGGGTCAAACATAAATACGTGCAGCAATAATGTCATTTGGTATAAATTTCACATTTGCATAATGTAGCTGAACTGCAGCAACATGTGGACGTAAAATGTTTCAAGATTATACCAGTGAAAGTTAAGTAATCATCAGTTCTTGCTCATATTCTATGACCAGTTTTTCCCAGTGGACCTGGCTGTTTTTGACCTAAGAGCCCTTATTTTCTGCCATCTATGTCAAAAATACTACCAGACACACAACTACAATATAATCCAAAAAAAAGAGAGAAAAGGGTTACTTGGACACCCCTGAATTTGACCAAAAAAAGTGAAACAGCTACAAATAGTATTTAATGAAACTAACAAACTCGGCAACTATTTAATTAATGTACACTGTAGCCTCTGAAACAATGTCCAATTTAATCCCATCATACTAATTCAAACAATTTTAACTCATCGTGGCTCGTGGGCACCAGAGAAGTCCGTCATACAATTTTGGGTTTGTTTATTAAAGTGTAATGAGTTTAGCCCCTCATGCGTCGCAACTTCTTCTCCTGTGTGCAAAAGCCGCGTTTTGTAACGTCCCGCGAATAATTTTAGCCTGCAATTCTCGCATTTGGGTGCGTCGTTTCTTGAAATGTTTCCTTCCCTCCAACGCCGGCACGTGTAATTACTGCTCCACCCTTTTCATTCAAATGCACTGGCTCAACAGCTTTTCCGGCTAGCTGACCAAGGATCATGGGCGATGAGGGCGAGGCTTTCACACAGCACGGCTCTCCTCTCACATAACCACCGTATACTCCAGGAGAACTCCTCTAATGCAAGACATTATGTTAAGTATCATATCCGCCACTGACACTACTACTTCACGACAGCTGAAGATTACAGCAGTAAAGTCTGCTGTAAAATTTAATTAAAATTTATGCAATGCAGAATTACTCCCTTTGACTCTGTCAAAAAAAATTGTGTTTTACATAAAAATATATTTTCCTCCAGTATGATACATGGTTGCTTTCAATTATTTGCTTCAGTGCAGGTGGTGTACCTACATTGTTTATTCACTTCATGCAACCCAGCACAGTTTAGCATACTCTTCAAGAGTTACAATGTGTTTTTAATGTAACGAACTCCGGTGCGGCCTTTTCACCAGAGTTGAAAGCAACCGCGTTTGCAGAGAGCTACATAGTAGCAAGGCTGTGGCCGGTAAAAAGTGATTTGAAAACAAGTTGCTAAAACGATATGTATGTATACAGTATGTGTAGGGGTTAGCAATTTCCATCCTCTGCTGCTTCTGCCAGGGAGGCAAGAAAAACATTCAATTCCACGAGTTTCCTGAGGGATTTGGTCTCTAAACAAGAGACGCGTGTAATTCGGATGCCGATCCGGGAGGAGAAGCGTATTCCGAGCCGGGGCCTGGAATTTTAGGGAAAGGAGGGATTTTGAATGAGTTGCCAATCCCCAGGTGAACCCAAGTAAAATAGTTGGGGCGCGGCAAAGTCCAGGCGCACCATCACAAAAGGTCTGCTGGCCTTTTGTGCGTTGGGGCCCCCATCTAGTTGAATAACAAATTTTGCAGCCTGCTGTTTGAATGCCTAATGATGCGCGTTTAACATGAGCGATTGCATTGGGTAAGATTTTGCAGTCCGGAAATTCCGGTGGGGAATTTCGGTGGAGAGGGGGAGGGGACGGGCTAATGGGAAATTAGCAAAGACTTGTGGGCAAATTATAAAACATTTTCAATTCCGAGGGAAGAGAGTAGTTAGTGGGAAAACCTTTTGGGCACGTTTTGCGCCATAATTAGACACCGAAGACCGACCCCAAAGTGTGGAAATGAAAGTTGCAGGTCCCAAGGTATATATGTATGCATGTTGGAAAAGAAGACGGAAAGTTGCTCGGGGGAAGAGAGGACCTGACTTGCAATCGTATGCTTTAAACTCAGATTCTGTTTTCCCTTTGGTGATTCTGACTCCTGCTACCTACATTTGTATTCAAATAGAGCGTTCCAGGAATTAAATCCTGCGTCTGTCGTGTCCGTAATTCTTTGCACAGATTCATATTGGAAAAATCACCAACTTCACTTTTCCTGCAAACTATTCCTCTCTTTGTGCCAAAATTGTGGATTACAAAAAAATACAGAAGCATTATTGAATCAATATCTGTGCTAAAGTGTCTCAAATGAAACAGACTGCGCATGCAATATGTTTTGCTTGCTCATGAAATCCGTAGAGAACTTAACGGGCAAAACAAGATTTCTTTCGGTAATGTCACTTAACAGAATCACATATTTAAAATAAAAACCTTTCATTCTTTCCATACAAATAATAATTATTCCAGATGTTTCGTGACCCTTTTGCTGTTTCAGAACAATGCAACCAAAATTCCAATTTCACTTCATATCTAGGTATTTATTATTGTTAGCCAATGTTGCCTGTAATTGTAAATGTGCATCCTATATGCCTTGTTACAATAACATGTAAACATCATAATTATCAGTTAAAAATTCATATTATTAGCATATCGTTGGGCGGCGCATGCATTAGCTGGAAAATACCAATTAATAAGATATTTATGAAGTTTCGACGCTATAAACCCGATGAAAAAATA
This sequence comes from Catajapyx aquilonaris, assembly GCA_000934665.2. Lineage (NCBI taxonomy): Eukaryota > Metazoa > Arthropoda > Diplura > Dicellurata > Japygidae > Catajapyx > Catajapyx aquilonaris. Next base: position 69,814 of record KZ538369.1, read on the forward strand.
TTCATTGCAAACGACTTATCAGGTGCAAAATTCGGTCCATTGACAGCAAAATCGCAGGTCATCGAACCTCAATGTTGTCCTCATTATAATGTCAAGTGCTTTGTTTCGCTACACCGCAGTATCAATATTGAATTTCATGAGTTATTTTTAGGCCTGTTATTTGGACACGGGTATTACATCACTACAATAATTGAGTCAAGCCGTGACATGTGTAAAAGCAGCTTTGCGGGTATACTGTCGATTTGCACATATTTCGTCAGTTGTGAAATGCCCGCAGTGTTGCTTCTCTCGGATATTCTGTACCAGTCCAATCCATCAGACCGATTATTACAACAAACCTGCCATCAGTTGATAGTTTGTTGCCATCGTAAGCTAGTGTTAAAAAAACAAAGAAACGTGAAAATTGGCTTTGCCGCTTCTCACATGTAATTATTTCCAGTGATCATCGATCTGAAACTTTTCAATTAATAAGCACTGCATTGTGGCTTTTGGTTCTTATGTTCCAGGCGTACATTTTTTTTTAAAATAATTGTAATAATAATCCTGGTAGTGCTAGACCGTATCAGGTATGGAGCACGGACTTTTATTATACTTGAAGTACAATGCAATACAATGCCGGAACCTTGAGCGAATCGCCCGGGCCCACGGGTAGGATGACAGGAGGGGATGTGCGAAGTGCAGTGCAATGTCTTATCCGTGGTCGTTTTGTGAATTCCCCCGGGTGGTTAATCTAAGGAGCCACCCATGACGAGGCCAGAGAAGGCCGCTCAACTCTGCACGAGATGAAGGGGGTGTCCTCGGGCTGGGATCGAACCCAGAACCTTAACATCCGTGGGCGCATGCATTACCGCAGCACCACTCCGCCTCCCCTTACATTTTAATAAAACAATGCGCCTATCCAGTAGGCCTGCGGCAACGTACAGTTCAGGTATGGTCAAAATTACAATTACAAATATAACACTGTACACGCAGCTGCCTCACAAAGAAATCCGATGCAAGCCCTGATTCGCAGCAAAATAATTGCAGTCCGCATCTCAGCTTACTGCATCACACCATCCACTTTTTTGACTTTTTTTATTTAAAAAGAGGAGAAATCGAACTACTCGATAATCAGTGATGCCTAGCGAGTCTTGCAGAAACTGCTGCCTTATGTAGCAACCCCACACCTTGCTCGAAGTTGATCCTGATCGCCTAATCGGCATGCAAGTCTCGCAACTGGGTGAAAACGTCTTAGCGGGAGGAAACCTCCTTCATTTCCATTAGCCCCTAATCTTATTCCGGTGTGTGGATGCCGTTCCAGAAGGCCTCGGGGGACAGGTAAGACACAGTTTCCATTAAAGAGACCTTTTCCTTTTCTTCTCGTCATCGGAAACTCCGCGGCGGTCTCCCTTCCACAAAACCAAAGCTCCGGAAGCATTCAGCCAGCCATACAAGGGAATCACGGCTCCCCTCGGGCTCAAAAGAAAAAAAGAAAGAAAGACCAACATTCTTTCTCTCCTCTTTTTTTTTTTTTTTGTCTCTCAACAAGCACAAACTGTGGAACTCGTTCGTATTGATATACACTCTACTTCGCTGCTACTGTACAGGGCAACAATGCCTGGTCGATGGATGACAATAGGACATATTACTCTGCAGTCTGGTCAGACATGTTTGGCCTGCACTACTATTATCGGAAAGCTCAAGGTTTTTGTGATGTGATATGATTAGGCTGAGCAATAAGACAAGTTTCCCTCCAACATCTCATTTGAAACTGAACAAGCCAAAATTGGTAAGCCTGGAATCTATAGGATATTGACTCTATAGCCAGTCGTTTTATAACTCAATGCGCAGGAAAATATTTTACACTCTAATTTAGCACAATCTAGTCAATGTTGCATAAGGCAAACTCTTATGTCCCTGAGCGATACAGTAATGTCCATACTCATTTGTGCTGGCAAATGTTAGGTTTATTATGGTGAGTTTGGCGTTTTTGTTTAATTAGTGCGCATGCACATCTTGTAACATTAACGTTCAGGCGATTATTTTTTTGGATGATAATATGGTGAAAAATGCGTTACAAAAACACCGCTTTATGTGGAAATCATTGACAGCCAATTAAAGTTCATTAATAATGGAGTATAGTGTAAACGTGTGCTAATTAAAAAAAACTGTTTGGCTTCTGGCCAGCCTCCAGGCTGTGAACATGTGCACTGTATCCAATTTTTCTTGTGTCGCATTGCACAACTCTGGTATTCATTACGAGAGTAAACGGTAAAGAGCAAAGCATATACGTATTCCCGCCAATAAATTAAAGCCGTGCAATGTCAGCCGCATACCTATAAATTATGGTTTTAAAAAGTGACCCAAATGTTTGCGGCATGTTGCAAAAAAAATTGGCCACACTTATGCTGGAGTTTATTAGGTTCCTCGGGTAAATTAAATCAGAATACAAAATAATATTTTCAGCCTGAAAAATGTTATTTTCTATTTGTAATACGGCAATGATATTTTCTCAGTGCATTTAATCCTCACAATGTGCATACCGACTCCCAGGTTCCGATAGTTGGAATGCTGCCTAAGGCATGCACATACACCGATAAATGCAGCGGAACGCAATGACTCGCCAGATCTCTTCATTCCTCTGCTTCCATTTGAGGTCTGCTTTCCTCCCTCAAAATGTCGGGCCAGAAATGGATTCACTTCACCTCTGCCTTTGGTCCCGGCCAAGAAGTTTCCTCTTAGCCAATGAATTTATAATGAATATGCGGCTTTTCCTAGGATGGATAGGCGGCATAATTCGGAAGGCGCCGACCAGAAATTTTGCCCCCCACGTCTCCACCGTGTTTCTCACGCAATCAAATCTTTGATGGTATTAATGGGGGTACGCCGCTAGCTTTATACCCGTTCATCCGCCACAAAATCGCATTTTCTTCCTAAGGGTTTATACACAAAATTTGGAAAAAAAAAGGGGGGGAGGGGGGCGATGTATATACTTGTCGCCTTGAATTTCTCAATAATTTACCCTCATGTGAAAAAATATATGGCCAATTTTTTAAATGCTTCCCCTGTATATGCAGCAAAACGCGCAATTTTACACAACGCATATTCCCACATTAGTGGTTACACGCACACATTATCGCGCAACAACTCTCCCATTTCCCCCTCACTTCAACCAATACATGGCATTGCAATTTCCCCAATTGAGCCTGCAGCTACTACAACGAGGACTAGGACTATAATTATCGCAAGTTTTTGAATTATACGTTTTATGCGCTCCTCGAATCACAAAGGCTTTGCTATTGCCGGACTGCAATTCGCTCCATTAGCTCTAATTAGCAGGTGAATAAAAGTGGTACCAAACAGGGAGTCCTGTAACAAAGTCGACATGAGGAGGCCTCTTCCCCTTGTTTCCAATTAACCGGATTTAATCGTCATTATTAGTTACAGCATTAAGCTCAGCAATATCGGAAAATGTGCATCCCGCAGGATTTTTCGATTCAACAAACAATATTGCGCCAAGAAGGGAGAGAGAAAGAAGAAAGTCAGTAACCAAACCGAACCAAACACACAGCTCACGTCTTTAGAAAGGTCAATTAGTTTGGGAACCGTTTAAAGCGCCTTTTCAATAATTCACTCAGGCGAGGGCTTTATACGATCAATAATCCAGACTACCTCATCCGCCTTCTGCACAGTATCAACATCTGGGGTATCGAGTTGGACTTGGCGGTTATATTCGCAACAGAGAAAGAGAGAAACTGGCAATAAACGAACATTTCCTGCATAGCCTATACAGTGCAATTTATTTTCAAACTTAACCTTTTGAGGGTTAAGTAGTTGCATTAAGTCGTCTCTCTCTGAAAGGGCTGCAATACGTAAGGAGCTTTTCTGCACTGCAGTGTAACAATGTGTCCATTGCTGTCATTGACTTAAGCCTGAAACAGTATATGCTGTTGGCTATTTTCGCATTACAACTTTGGTAGGCGGGACGGGCAGAGTAATAACCGGGCCGCACTTTTTTTTAATGAATTGTTCATGAAGTGCATGCAGGCGTGTCCATGCAGGCGTATAATATGAAAACATGGAGGGCTTTCCTATATATACCTGCAACCAAACCCTTTATTTGCCATTCGCACGTCCGGATTCGTCTTCTGCAATTAATTTAATTAGTGTGAATATGCGAAATTGAAAACGGCGACGTTCTGGTCCTCCAAGAGTCAAAAATGCCGGAATATTGACTGGCATGAATCAACAGGATGCGGCTATTTATGCTCAATTGGGAAACAAATAAACACTGCACTGTCCGTGCGTAACTACAGAACAATATGTCGGATTTAGTCAAACCCCCTAAAAATGAAACGAAACATTATATTCTGTCAGCTTTTCCGGCTGGGTGCACAACACTAAATGAAATGTGGCCAACTTGTTGTAATTCGGTTGCCAATTATATGCATGCTGTAATTCCGTCGATTGTTCATATTGCTACCCCTCTAGATTAGAAACAACGGTTGGATGGTAGCTACAGAGTGTGTATATGTACTGTACCATATATGGTATATACTAATTTATCAATTTCGTACGGAAATCTGCATTCATTATTGAATATTAGCCGAAATTGTCATTTAATTATTAATTAAATTAATAACGCGGTATGTGCATTTTGCTATACATGGCAAGCAGTGCAGAGCACGTTGTCATTCCTGACATGTCCAGAGCTCTGTACATTATTGCGGCTCGAATCATGTTTATGTTTGCTTATTGCTGTAATGTAAAATACTTTCTATTGTTACACTTGAGTTTGTTTGCTAATTTGTGGGGTGCTAAATTGAATTTATTGCATTGAACGGTTGATTGAGGAGTTTAAATAATCAAGAAGATTCAGTGGAAAAATTATGATATGAGCTATGTAGGCTAATCTCTAAAAGTCAATGCGACACGCTGCAGCTGAAGATGTACAGGTATTATGAAGTAGGCCTATATACCTTTACTAAGACTATAGCTATGCAAGAATAAAGCACAATGTCTCAATGCAGACGAGTTGAATGGTTTATTAATGATGTTCACATCGGCTCCATTATTGATGAAGCTCTTTAATGAATTTCCCTACTGCAACAGAAATAATAACCCCAGCTAAAATGCACATTTCTGATTGAATATCATTCCCTTCGCGGCAATGCTTTGCAAACAGTGGCTTCACGTATTGCTACCTCGCTCTTGATGAGATCAAGATGAGTCAAATGAGTCTTTTTACTGGTATAGTTTCCCTTATAAATGTGATGGCCTGGCATTGAAATTGTGAATTGACGTCACTAGCCCATTTACTGACATTGTGACAAGTTATAGTGCTGCTATTGTATACGGAATGCATGTCGTGTAATTATTTGAAGTGGATACACTCTGAAACAGCAAACTATATTTGTCCATAAAACTTGATATAACTTATTATGTGAACAGTGTTTATAGTAGTGTAGTCAACGGACATCCTAGAATGCACTTCCGTAACTTCCCACTTTTCAAATTTCCTTGGAGATTCCCGCATGCAACAGTAAACAATAAACAGTGTCAACAGAAGGACACTGTTTACTTTTTATGTTGCTTGAGGGCATCTTCACGAAAATTTGAAAAGTGGGAGGTTCCAGAAGTGCACTGTATGTGAATGAGTTCAAAATTACATAACCGCCACGACAGCATAATAATGCTGAGATGCATTGATTAAACCCAGCTGCAACAACCGTAAAACCATGCAATTACTCCTCCATTTTCCTATCCTTCTTTCCGCAACCGAGTGTATTATTCAGTACCATTACCGAATAACACTCGAAAAACACTCGAAACTGATCCACACTGATAACATGCTCCTCTTAAATAAACAACATCCTCTATCAAAATACAAGTACGCACACCGAAAAGGTTTCTTTCGCCCACTACCCCACCCCCCAGAATCCTCTTGATCCCGCTCAAAAACACTCGGTTTCAGCATGGGCAAAAAAAAATAATCATAGAGTCATCCTCCCCCATCTATAGACTGAAACCGGTCCTTAAGTTGAGCTCTGACCACACTCGAGAGGGCTTACTGGGAGCACACATGCAAAGGATCTCATTTCTGGATGAGCTTCTCATAGACTATCTATAAGGCTTCCTTTTTGGAGGAGGTGGTGGGTGGGTTCTATCTATCCTCCTCTTCCCAGGGAATATAGCAGGCAGTGGAGGGACCAGCTTTTCCGGAGCCTGGATGCATCTCCCCGGACTATCGATTGCCTGCTGGCCTCATCCCCCGCAGGCCCTCTCAACCCAGCCCCAGGGATAGACGGACGGATGGATTGGATGGATGGATGGATGGACGGATGGACGGATAGATGTATCCTAGCTGGGTCCAGCAGCCTCCACAACTATGCTAATCAACCTACCCCAAGTGCAAGTACGCAGCACCAGCAGCATTACCAGAAGAAAATGCAGGTGCGGTCACCCAAAAGCCATTCAGACACACCAACGCAAAGAGCTGGCCTTATAGGTGCCAATGAGTAGCTTACAGAACTTAACACTGGCTGTAACTCTCCGGACACGATAATTCTTCAGCCAAATTAACGTCACTCCCTGGAAAAAAAGTGACAAAGGTGGCAGTTACGACGACAACGGTATCCCTGGAACTGCGATTTGATGGCGTGTCCTCATCATGTCAGCGTTAATGTGAGGCTCAAATTTTCTGTGACTGAAAAGCAGGGGCGCACGTAAGTGTGGAGAACGTGACACACAAAAGGAGCATTCAAATTTAACGACTTCAAAACTTGCACAGAGGATTAATGGATTTTTTATTGTCCGCGAAAGTACTGCGTTTTAGAGTTTAATTATAAAACTCTCTCTCTCTCTCTCGTTGGAGGTAATGAAAATCCGGATTCCGTCATTGCTATTGATATGAATCAAGGACAGGGGAGTGGAAGAGTTGCGAACAATGTAAATGGGAAATATAAGCCGAGGGGGGGGAAACCTCGTTTCTCAGTCTCAAAATGCCACCTTCCTCGAATATAAAGATGCGGTTTTGGTTTCAGCAAGTTAGACCTGTCAGAAATTTGCCAAATCCTACTTTTTTACAAAAATGCAATTCTAAGTACAACTAAAAATACAAGCTGATATACCGGTACGTTAGTTGCCTCAGTTGAACTGTTTATTTTCGAAGAAAAGAAAAACTTGCTAAAAAAAGTCTCGATTGGATTCCTCCTAAGTGGCTGTCAAGTCCAGAATGTTCTGAATTTCTCTGCTATTTTCTTCCTTCTTCCTTTGGGAAACTCCCAGACCGAGAATTGCGGTTGAAAATCAGACTCCCTTCCTTAATTGCCCCCTCAAGTAATGGTCAGACACACACACAAAAAATAGGAAATTAAGAAGAGTTGTTTACGACAGGCTTTCTAAGCTTGTAAATTTACAAGCCAGTACTTCCCCACGTTTAAACAAAGGTAGCTGTACATACCAGCCGTTTATATGCCTGCCTACAGTGTGTGTATATGTATAGGTATCAAGCCTGTGTTATTAAGCAACCTTATGTTCACCCATCCCACATTTTCTTCACCCAATCCGCCACACCGGATTGTGAAAAGCGACAGCACAGTGAAT
>KZ538370.1:0-65597 GCA_000934665.2 Catajapyx aquilonaris
TTCTATTTAAATTTAAAAATGGGATAAACTTCCCTACTTACAAATTCATTTTTTTAAATAATGCGATTGTTTCTCACTATATTTTTTTGACGACCCCCACACGAGACGATCTCGTTCCACAGGTACAACCTCCCTAGAATACACATAGCCATTCCCCCTATGGAGACCATCATCTGAAAGAAGAAAAAAAAATTGTGGTGGACTGCCCTAGCCATCATCTGAGCTGAAACTTGCCAAGATCGTAAATAATCCCCTGGCTTCTCCTGACCCTTTTTGATGTCCCCGAGGATTGGTGCCGAGCGGCTCTTGAGTGATTCCTCGCTGAAATATCGGCTGAGGAAGTGCCCGGGATTTAATGGCTGCCTGCACAATATACTACTATATACCATATATCCCCCCCACAAAATCTTCTGGGCAGGGCTATTCATTTTACGTATGAAAAGGGAGGTTTTTATGGTACATTTTGACTCGACCGTGCGTGTGGTCCTTTTCAGAAAAAAAAACTATCATTTTGGAGTAGTTTATCAAATAAATTGAGTGAGGCATGTTCTTGATTAAGATATCCGGGATTATGGAGGATTGAGGATGGAGGAAAAATAAACAGGCGTGAAGGATGTCTTTCTTTGGCAGCCTGTAATCCAAGACGTAATTCCTGGAGTTACAGGGTGGTCCTGACAGCTTGCACCTGTTAGTGCATGTTTTTGATTCATAAGTAGTTTGACAAATGTCTACGCAAATAGAGCATGTGCCAGTTGAAGCGAGTTGAAGTGCCTCTTTCAATCAGCGATTTTTTAGTGATGATGGGTCATGAGGAAGTAGTTATGCAAATATTAGTCACTGACTAATTGTCATTCAGCCTCGAATAGCAATATTAATTGAATCCGAATGATCAATTCTCATTTAAGAATTTGAATTCGTTTCTTTCCATGCTTTTAAAAGACACAGTACTTCCTGCAATGTAATAATGACTTAATATGTATATTATTGGGAGAAAATATATTACTAAAACGATCGGCTAAATTGGAAAATTTAGGCGATCGTTTTAGTAATAGATTTAGATTATATAATCTAAATCTATTACAAAAACGCGCATTTTTTTTGTTCAAGGTCGCACAAGCTTAGGTGAATGTAACTACAGAGAACAATGGAATCCTCCTATACTGTACACACGTCGGATATAATTATACTGTATTACATAATGTATAGTAAGAGCCCAGAATGGGATTTGAGCCACCAACCTTCGAACCACTAACCAGCTGACCACAACTGGCTAAATTGGAATACGCAGTATGTGCTGTTGTTTTCATTAATTTCTTAAGTTAATTATATAATACTCATAATTAATGCTATGTCATTTTTATTGCATCGTTTATTTCTTTAATGTAATTTTGCACGCCAATTTTCCATCGACATCGTTAATTATTATTACCGGTATTGAATTTTATGGTATCGTTGTACGGCCTATTGTATTGCAATATTAATTGTTTTCTTTAATTGATACAAAAAATTTTAGATGACAACATGTAGCCTACGTATTAATTGGGCCTAAGTCCTATTTGAATTGCATTATTTCCAACCCCGTCAGACACTGAGCTATATCTAGCACCTGACCAATATCAGCAGATCTCGCAATTTCTCCCAGAAGTGGACTTATCTCTTACTGAAAAGACGCTCACCATGCGGCACGACAGTGTTTCAACAATTTACAGAAAAAACCTGCGCATAACTTGTTAGTAATGAACTGCACAGTACAAAATTGCAAGTAACTCATTTTGACACGTTTATGTGTTTACGCTTTCTGTTAGTGTACCTAATTTACGTATTTTTTTCCAAATTTTGCGAAAATGTGTAGCAAATCATAATTTGCTTGGATAAGGTCAGGAAAATAGATTCATGACGTGTCATCTTTTATTCGATAAAATAAATATTACAGCAGGTGATCCATCAGTATTGGATCGCCTTGCTTACGCCAATTGTTGAACAGCTGAGTGTTTTAAAATAACCAAAATAAATAAACTCAACATGGCCAAAGGCACATTATTGTAGGTTCAGCAATAATCAACACTGAATTACTCTATCACGATCTGCTTGTCTGTAATTGCACACTTATTGAGAGCTATTCACGAACTGGACATGAATGAGTGCAATAATAATGTTTCGATCGATCATGTTGATCTAGCTCCAAACAATATTTTTTGTCCCAACCCTATTGGACATATTCGATAAAATTGGTCAGAATGGGCCAAAATTCCTAAGCTGGCACATGCACTTAATTTATGGTTTTACATTCGACTTACGGTACCGCACATGTGCAATTACCTTATAAGTTATGTACTATAAGGTGCGGTGTGATGATAGATTGCATAATATTAGAGGCAATAAATCAGATTCTCTGTTTTTACAGTTACATGGCTATCCACCCACACTCACACTGAGGGGGTAGGTAATAACACTTTTCATCAGCCTTATGATTTGCAATAATGTCCTCATGGTTCTGCACCGGGTGAGTCAAAACTATAGTTAAATTGGGCCATGGTGAGTCATCCAATGCTCACCCTGTAGTATGTGGTAGCCCAAGATGCGCGTACCAAATAAGTCTGTCAATTAATCCCCTTTCACCCATCAGAAAAGAAACACAAGGATTTTTCCTACCTGTTGCGGTGATCCTCTCCACCTCATACTTTCTCATTGCAAAGATGGACGTGAATCCAAAACTGAGCTGAAGTCCATGATTCAACATTTGCACCAACATCGCACACACCATCACCACCCATCCCCAATCACCCTCCGGATAATAGTGCTGAAACAGCGTCACCGTCTTCCGAGGCGGTGTCACCTTCACAGGTGTTACAGTCTCACTTTTCTTCACTTCCTCCTGGTCATCCTCCTCCTGGTCATCCTTCTGAGCATCACCATCACCCACATCCTCCTGCACATCAACAATCACTTCCGGTTCCGGTTCCTGTTCCGGTTCCGGTTCCTCCTCCACATAAGACGCCACTGGCTGACACGTGCATCTAACCTGGTTGTTCTTGGTCAGCTCAGCGTTGACCGCCAGAAGATGTGACCCATATCCAAACAGATCATCATCAATCTGGATAATAGTAGCCCTCAACACATTGTCCAACGGCCATGTCCTGCTTCTGGAAATCCCCGGTCGGAAGCTCCTATACACGAGCCCCAACCGGTATGTGTCCCCCATCCTATTTTACCCTGTGTCCCGGACACACTCTCTGTTGGACACCCGCATGTTGACCATGGTTGTGACCAGCCGATGCTCTGCCATGCACTGTCGCCCCCGACCTGGGCCACTCACGTTATAGGTCCTAGTCTCTCTCCACCCTCCCTTTTTCCCTCTCATGAATGAGCCAACCGGAGGCATGCGCGGTTTATGGGCGCCACCAGCAGATCCTATATGACTTCCTCTAACGTACTTTGCTGGCCACCAACGGCACATCTTCCGATTCCACTCACCTTGTTTCCTCTTATGATGCCATGATGCCATGGACGACCAGGAGCAGCTTCTGATGGCAACTTGTAGTAGAAGGAATGTTGCTATATTTATTGGGAGCAATGGAGCACCTGGAAGAACTAGCTATATAAAAATAACTATGGGCGATATTAGTTATAACTAAAATCGACCCACGAACTTGAAACACCCAATTTGTGCTGGGATGATTCGAATATTCGAACAGCGTGTAGGTTAATTATATTTATTGTACAAAATGTATTCAGGTTGCTAAGGTTCATTACATAAGTCACATTGCAGTTTAAATGCGTTTGTTTATGGTTCAATAAGGTACATTGTATAACCAAATATTCTGCAAAGTGTTCGTTTTAGTTAACATTTTGACACCAAACTGCTTACTGTTAAGCATAATTTGGAACGGCTACTTTCATGGGCTATAAATTATAAATTGCTAACAATAATGTGTATGTGCATTCAAAATATCATATGTTCATCTCACGCATTAATTGAAGGGTTTGGTGGAAAAACAGGATATGTCCACTTTTGTTACAAGATGGCAGAACCACCCATAACTCATTTTCGGCCAAAAGTGGACATACCCGGTCTTTCCATCAATTATTCCTGCACTTAACTATTGAAGGAACTAAACAGCAGTTAAGTGCCAAAGTAGTTACCTAAACGGACATTTTTTAGGAACCCACCGTATATACACAAGTAATTGCACCTAATCCTACACCTAATGGATCACAATTGTCATTTAAATGTACAATCCTATTAAATCTACGAAATTCTCGTACTTAATCGTAAAGTGTAACATGTGCATAATACAAGTCTCCTAACTGTAACAATTAGAGTCGTCCTTAGAACTTCAATAAGAGCCGCTGGATTGTGTCCGATGGCAGATGTGTGACGTCTTTCTCATCTAGTCTGCCTCAGGCAATTTAGCTCTCTTGATTGGACTTACTACGTCGCTTAATCCCTGCAAGCTCGTTTTTAATGACACTGTTGCTTTCACTGCTGCTTTCTCCGCTTTTACTGCTCAGCTTCTTCCTGGCTGGCTTCGTATCGCCTTCGAATTTCAAGATGAACTTAAGCTCATCCTTTGCCACACTCCACGTGGAAACCTGAGAATATGAATGGTTATTGTATACACAATCCCACCAAAACCCTTTCAGTAAAAAAAGGCCAAGTTCTCCTGACTGCTTGGCCGTAAAAAGTGGTGAGATCTGAAATACGGCCAATAGTTGGTACACTCTACAGTAAATTATCAAACCTTTTCTTTCCTGGCTGTCTGGATACAAACAAAAATAAATTCTCCAAATGCGATTAAAGCGGCGATTAGGTTTCCAAAGACAATTAACCCAAATACTCCAGCAACATTAGCGACACCCAGGGCCATGTTTGGTACCTCTTTCTGCAATAAAATATAAATAAAAAAGTTGAGTAACTTTAACATATATTGTAAAGTGACAGAATAATTATGAGAAATGAATACTCACAATACAAGGAGCACCTTTTCTTTTTTCTTTCCACCATTTTGTTTTCAAAAGATCTAACTCTCCTTTTTCTTTCATTGCTAAAATTTGGTTGTTGAAGAGCTGTGTGAATGGGGAGCCTGTGTGGATATGAATAGCAATCTATCACATAATATGGCCTGGTATGAATTATTACAGAGCGATATTGGATCATGTCAAAGAAAATTGTCGGGAAATTTAAAAAGGGCCAAATTTATTATGATCATCAAAAATTAATTTATTGATTACCATATAAAGAACTGCTACCTTTTGGAAATCCTATGGCGTATCCTTTGTTATCCAACCATCCTCCTACTTGAAACAAGTCGCAGTTTCGTTCTACTTGGTACTCAATAATGGTCGACTCCATGAAAAATGCAAATTTTCCTTTCTCCCCAATGACCCTTTTCATTCCGTCGTCATTGTTCTGCACTTCGGCAATGTGTTCGGACATTACTTTGTAGTCGCTATCTGTACTTGTCTGCAATGAAACATTCATAGCATTTTGCAATTGACAACAATGCAACAATGCAAACTTACACCAAAGAATTTTATAGTCGATCCAGACCCGACAGCACCGTATTTAATTTCAGTTTGATGAGCCAACTGTCTAGCCTCTGAAAATGGTGATGATGGCTTGTCGCTGGTAAGAAAGGCTGCCAGATTGGCAGTGTACGACGAAATGATGATGAGGATGAAAAAAGCCCATATACTCGAGGCCATCCGCGTAGAAACGGCCCTAAGCACAACATTATATTGTTAATACAAAAATTATTCTTATGTACTTTCCCACACATACTTTGGAGCCAGTTCTGTTCCTTGTTGCATCAATGATCCAATAGTGAACCAGAAGCTGTTCAGGAATCCAAATTGGTTCTCAAGCTCATCTGGTTCCTCTATACATGGATATGGATTGTCCCACTCGTATGGTGTTAATCTGAATAGTTAAAACATACATAATGAGAATATGCATGTATGTTGAGTACAAATTCCCTACCTTGCCACAAAGAATATAATGACAGACACACCAACATATGCTATAGTCATTGATATCCAAACATCTTTAGAAAAAGGAGCCATGAAGGAAAAGAACGACGGAGGTTCTTTGAAAGGTTTCACATACAGAACTCCAATACCTGCAATAAAATAGTGAACTATTTACATCACAATTAGCGTGTAGGAACTGATTATTTATATAACAAGCGTAGAACTACATAATTTACGCATTATTATGCGATTCACGAGTCCTGGCCTGTTAGGCTCCTCCTCCGTCCTCCGCCCTCTGAAGGCGAGGTTTCCACGTCCGCGTCCGCCATGGCCTCACACGCCTGCCAGGAGGATGGGGGAGAGCACTTGGCAGCAGTGGATCGCATTGGGGGGGTGGGGGGTGGGGGGGACAACCAGGCCTGGAAATACGACGACCCACCTATCCCTTGTTGAGACCGAACCCCGCACCATTGGCTCCTACTCGCGAGAATCACGAGCATTCCAGGCCTAATTTCTTCCGCCGCTGACGTTGGGAGGAGGTGGGTGGAGCCTAACAGGCCAGGACTCGTGAATCGCATAATAGCAGAGTTGAGTCAAAATTTCATGTCAAAGATTCAGTTTCTGAAATTTGGGTTGCATCATGCAAGGATGAGAAGTGACCCCAGGTGGAAGGGTACCTTTGCAAAATTGCTTGCCATACACTTACCTAAAGTCATGAAAGGCAATGTGAAATCCAGTGCTCCTGCTCGTTCTGAATTAACGCTTATATCTGCTACCACCATATCTGATTGCTGATGGAATAGAAACAAAAATAGATGGACTCAAGATGGACCAAACCGCAACTTACCCCGTTCACTACTTCTCCTATCATTCCGTTCCATACTCCGGTTTGTTTGTCCAGTGAACCATAATTTCCATCTTCAACTAACCTTATCTTATATCTAAATGATAGGTTTCGAGCCAAGTAATCCAAAAATTCAACCACAAATCCCTCGTACTGATCGTTTCCTGACATTTTCTCAACCGATTCTTTCAGCATTGTTGTAGGATTGTTCTGGAAAAAATGCAATTTTAAATCACTTATTAACTCTAAATTAAGGTTGAAACTCACCAAAATGGTTGTGACTGTGAGAGTCCTGTTGACCAGGTTGCTTATAGCTTCTGATATTACTATTTCTGGAGGGTCCATCATTCGTGTAAAGTTGTTCTTCTTGGTCCAATATCCAGCAGTCTTTAACCCAGTGTTTAGCAGTTCAGTTACTTCCAGATTAAAATCAGTGCGATTGCCCATTGGATCCAGGGCCAAATGACCACTTAAGCCCTCAATAGTGGTCTGAAAAGAATCGTGTTGAAAGTAACAGTTACTTTTCAATTATTGAATTGGTGAGCTCACCATTTTCAGTTCATTGACAACACTTTCGCCGTCCATCCATGGCTGTTCGCTGTCACAGTCCAATATGGGCAATTCTTCCATCATGTAGTTCTTATTTTCATAGAAGTTGGTGATGGCCGTTGCGTACATGAAAACTGCGTCATACATCAAAGCTGCTTCGTTCTGTAAAAATTATGTAAATACTGTATTACTTTCTAAGTTACAACACGGCCTTAAGGGGGCACTACAGTAATCGACCCCAGCGTTATATATCGTGTCGAGAGTGGCGTGACGTCACGCGGCCCTGGAGGCCCTTCGACACAGCGCTAATAGGTCTTTGACTTATGTACATTCATAAAAATTAAGTCCCAACTTCTTGTCTCTAATGTTTTTTTTGGCGATTTTTGTACAAAACCCTTGATTTTGCCTATACTGCCCTCTTAAAGTCAGCACGGAAATGGACAGGTCCGATGTGATACTTACCTTGAGGGTATCCGAGGTTATGTTCATGGGTATGTCTGAATATCGTTCCCAACCTGATACAATATCTGCTGCATACCCATGCGGATTCACCACTCTGAAACCTGTGATGTTAGCATTTGCATACTGGAAACTCTCCAAATCCAGCGTATGAGAATCCTGCGTTTAAAAAATAATCATAATTATTTAGAGCAATTTTTTCAAATATTGTAGGACCATACCAATGAGGATAGGATGAATCCGTTTACATCCGTCAACATTCCAACTTGCTGGGCTTGCAATAAGACTTCAAACGTTGTTTCGGCTGATGCGTACAAAAACACATTACCATAAAACGCACTCTTCAAATCCCACAGAAGTGGCCTGTCGACATTTAAATATGTAAATATATTTTTCTATATTTTAAATAATGCAGTAAACACACCTGAAATTACCATCCTTAGGTAGCTGACGCATGATAAACCTCTGCTGTAATGGAGCAAAATCTAACATCATCTTTTGGATGATCATGAGCGAATTTGTGTTTTCATATAGCAAAGCGAAGGACTCCCATCCCCAGGACTTGATGACATCAGTGTATGCCTTCACCAGCATCTCATGATAAGGGTGAATATTGACCACCTGCTTGTCTATGCGATGCCTTATATCCAACCGGGTTTGCAGGCAAGCGATGTTCATGGCCTCGCAAATTGATTGAAGATAAGTGGCAGCGAAGGGATCAGATGGGCCAAATATTGAGATCACTCCAGAACTCAGAAGCTTGCACACTGAAATGCATCACAGAATCTCCACTTAAGATGCATATACTGTATTATTAATAATTTTTTCACAATATGTAAAGAAAAATGGGCCATAGGCCAGTAGTGTTTCCAAATAATTTTTTAACATGATATTTGAGAAGCACAGCCCTCTGCATATATATAATCAAGGTAAAAGTTGGCAAAAATAGATGGAATCTTGACCTGCGTTAGACTGGGGGAAAAAAATGTTGGGCATTGGGCCCACTGCGATTTAAAACACTGCGTATTTTAATAACACAAATATTTATCAAGTTCGTACCTTTGACTTCAATCTCATGAGCTGAGTCCTCTCCTACAAATTCGATGTAATGAACTAGCCTAATGAGAGGCCATATCTGTCGATTTGAAGAATGTGGCCAATATTCCTGATTAGCGTTCCATTCTTCCACTGCAGCTTTAAAAGCCAGTACTTGTTGATAGTCATCCTTATGGAATATTCCACCTTTTGTGATTTAAAAAATATTAATATTGTGATAAATTTGGGTATAATATTGTGCTTACCGATGCGTACTACTCTGGACGGCCTTTGACACTTGGATATGTCCACCAACAACAATATCAAAAAAATTGCACATAACCACTTCATCATTACAATTTAATCACTGTCATCAGCACACAACACTTAATCACTTTTCCACCACCTTAATTTTAGTTAACTCACTTATATCTTCAAAGTATCAAAACTTGTAGCAACCGACTCCCAGTCACTGTAAATACAACTTCTTGTCTGCTGAAACCTACGAATAACCAAGGCTGATTGCAACGAGTAGACAAGAATAGGTTTGGAACACCTTGTTTTATGGTCTCCGAACCACCTCTTTGAAACTTAGTTTAGACCAGGTTGCAGACTTATATTGTGCAAAGTTGTTGGACCAATCGGTCCAAATATTTTGCAAAATTTTTTTGAAACACTAGACGTGCTATTATTGGACCGTTCTAAAAAGTGGACATCCTATTAGACTAATTCTCGTACTGAACTGTTATTTTCTTCCACAGACTGTAGAGGCCTTGCGGTTATTTTCGTCTGGAAATCGGGGTGACGTCGACGTAATAATGCAGTCCATCATTTTATCACCAACTCACATTAAAATTAATTTGAGACGGTTGGGTGGAATTAATCACGTTTGGATAAAATTAATCGTGTTTAATACGAATGTAACATTAATACAGTAGTGACACCTGGAGATTTTTCACAAGTACTACCGGTATGTCCTGACATGTTGCAGGTGTTAACCGACTCATGAGCATCATTTGGACCTCATTGGCACCATCTAAACAATAAACAGTGTGTGTGCGGTACCCAAGTGGGTCAATACCACTGGTGCAAAATTAGACCTTCGAAGAAGAAAACAAACAAAGGTTCCAAAGACTATAAATATGGCTGATTATATTTTATGTTCGTCAGACCTGCTTCGTCGTTTCATATCAGCGTTTACATTACGTATGACACTGTCTTCAGACGTGTTCTTGTTGCTGCTGGTTTTGCTGCCATTTGCTGGTTTTTTTCTAACTGGTTTTGTGTCGCTGTCGAAGTTTAATATCAGTTTTAGGTCATCTTTAACCACGCTCCAGAACGACACCTGTAGAAAGATTATGTCAATTTTTTGGGACACCATAATTTCAGTGATGTTCTCACCTTTTCTTCTTTGGCTGTCTGCCGATGTGCATAGATGAACTCACCGATTGCGATACATGTTGCTATTATGTTGCCGACTAGAAGCAGTCCAAAAACTCCTGCGACGTTGGCTAGGCCTAAGGCCATGTTGGGAGGCACTTCCTATAAGACGGATTAAGACCTCAAATTTTTTTTTGCAAATTTGCCAAAATTCCCAAATACTTACAACACAAGGAGCTCCTTTTCGTTTTTCTTTCCACCATTTATTCTTCAAAGCTCGAATTTCACCCCTTTCTTGCAGTGATACTATTTGAGTATTGAAAACTTGGGTGAATGGAGAGCCTGCAAGTAAATACAATTAAGCCTAACATCGTGTATGATATAGACTTTTCTAACCTTTGGCAAATCCGATTCCGTAACCCTTGTTGTCTAACCAGCTTCCAATTTGATATAACTCGCAGTTTCGTTCGACCTGGTACTCGATCACTGTCGATTCCATAAAGAACGCAAACTTTCCTTTCATATCCACCACTTTCTTCAATCCTTCGTCGTTGTTTCCTACAAAACTTCCTTTATTTTGTTTCATAAAGTTAAACATGACTTTGTAGTCCTCGTCTGTACTTCCCTGTAAACAAATTATTATTTAAGATATTTATATATAAGATTAGCTGCGGGACCCGGCGTTGGCCGGGAAGAAATGAATGAAGGGAAAACACCTGCCAGTAACCCCGTCAACTGTCTGTCTTTCTGTGTGTCCGCCCACCAATGCCATCTGTGGTCCTGCTACTCCAACACCTTCAACCTCTCCCGCCTGTGTAACGGCAACCGTCATTTCGGCCATCTGTAGTCAACCCCCAACACCTCCATCCTCTCCCGGCCTGGGGGTGGAGCACAGACGGTTGGCAGGCGGACAGAGAGACAGACAGACAGACTCACAAACGGCTTTATTTACATAGATTTTACTGTAATACACATCAAAATATCAGATCTCACCACTTTTGACGGCCAAGCAGTCTGGAGAACTTGGCCTATTTTTTACAGAAAGGTTTTTGGTGGGTAGATTTTACTGTAATACACATCAAAATATATTACCTCAAAGAACTTTCCTGTTGTACCTGATTCGACACATCCATATTTAATTTCAGTTTGATGAGCCAAATCTTTCGCATGTGCAAATGGCGACGAGGGCTTATCACTAGTTAAAAACGCTGCAAGATTCGCCGTATATGATGAAATTATAATTAAAATAAAGAATGCCCATATGCTTGCAACAATTCGTGTTGAAACTGCCCTGGAACAAAATATATTATTAAATCACATAATTATTAAGTATACCGTATATGACTTTAGTCACAGTTTGTGCGTCTAATACTTTTTGGTCACGGTACTGACCCACCCCTATTTCGCAAGCCAATTCTTATTTCGGAAGTGCTCAAAAGCTTGCCAAAAAATTTTTTACCATCAGTTGGTAAAAACTCAGCTAGATGGCTGCTTTGCCAGACCGGTTCTGCACACCAGCGCCGTACATTCGGGTGTGTGATAGCAACGAATTTCATGCGATTTCAACTTACTTTGGCGCTAGTTCACAACCTTGTTGCATCAAAGTTGCAATGGTGAACCAAAAGTTGCTTAGAAAATCAAACTGGTTTTCTAGTTCAGATGGGTTTTCGGTACACGGGTATGGGTTGTCCCATTCATCTGGAGCCATCCTGTAAAGAGGTGGTTAAATATCGTACAGTAGTGGTAATCCACCCCCCTAAAAGTTGCTCTATTACAGGGTAATTTTTAAAAAAATACAGTGACATCCTATGGATATCGAAATATTCAGTGGATATCCATAGGATGTCGCAGGGACTTGCCTGGACAGAAAGAACATGATGAATGACACGCCGACAAAAGACAGAGTCATGTATAGCCAAACGTCCATTGAAAACGGTGCCATGAATGACATGAATGATGGGGGTGCTCGTTTTGGTTTTACATACAGAACACCAATGCCTGAAACAACAAAGACAGTAACGACCACCGTGTGAACCAACCCTAAAAGAACTTACCTAACTGCATGAATGGAAGAGTGAAATCAAGTGCTTCTGCTCGATCTGCATTGACACTGACGTCAGCCACGACCATGTCAGCTACCTGCATTGAAACCGGTTGCATTTTTAGATATTTTGGTACCATCTATTAATAGGCATATTAAAGATGTCATCTTGCATTTCCGGGATATCCAAATATGCGTGTGGGATGTGTCGAGGTTAACTCATTTGGAAAAGTCAGTTTTGCAACAAGATTCTCATTACTTAGGGGTCAGTTTTGTTGACTCAAATTAGCAGAAAATGTCTTAATTTGAATATGACAAATTATATTTTAAAATATTAATTATTTGTTTGTTTTACCCCGTTGGGAGAATAGGCGCTCCATTAGGGGGGTGGAATACCACCATTTTGTTATGAAGAAATTATGAAAAATACTCACCCCACTTTTAACTTCGCCTATCATTCCATTCCACGTCCCGTTGATTAGTTTACCATAACTGTTGTCTCTCACCAACTGAATTTTGTATCTGAAGGAAAGGTTTCGTGCCAGCAAATCTAAGAAATCGGGAACAAATCCTTCAAACTGATCGTTTCCAAATTTCTTCTCCACTGCCAATTTTCTCATTGTAAATGGATCATTCTGTAACAATGATATGGAATCAGTCAATCATCCAGCATTGTTGAATACATTATTTACACTTTACCAAGAAAGTGGAAATAATTAGCGTCTTATTAACCAAGCAGGCAAGTGTTTCGTCAGAGGTCATTGTTGCTCCACATGTGACAGGGTTGGAAATAGTACTACTGTGCGATGTGGCGATACGTGTAAAATTATTTTTAGGTGTCCAGTAACCAGCAGTTTGCAGACCATCCGGATACAGCTCGACAACATCTAAGTGGAATTCAGTACGGTTTCCCATTGGATCTAGAGCCAGTTGTCCTGTTATACCATCGATATTAGTCTGCCAAAAAAAACTGTTTTCAGTATATTTTTTTTGAAAAAATAGTTGATACGTACAACTCGCAATTCGTTTGCCAGGCTGCTACCGTAGAACCATGTCTTTTCTCTTTCGCAGTCCAATGGCTCCACATCTTCCATCTCAAACTTCTTATGTGCATAGAGGCTGCTAACTGCTTTTGCATACATAAATACAGCATCGTATGTCAACGACGCCTCTGTCTAAAGTAATAGCAAAGTGCATTGGCTATTTGTGGCAGTGTCATCATTGGAAGCAGTACTTACTGTAAGTGACTGAGATGATTTATTTAGGTAGGTGACAGAATAGCTATGCATAGCACTCCAAGCTTCAGTGGCCAAACCTGATGGATTCACCACACGTACACCTGTAATGTTGGCTTTCGCATACTTGAAGCTTTCCAGGTCAATCGTCTGAAAATCCTGCCAGGCCAAGACACTTGATAGTAGTTATTTTAACTAAAACGTGTTTCAACTTACCAAGCTTGATATTAGATAACTGTGCTCATCTGTAACCATTCCCACCTGCTGAGCCTGTTTCATAAACTCATACACACCATTAGCAGAGGCATACAGGAAAATATTCTTTTGACCTGCATATTTCAGCGACCACAATAATTCTCTGCAAAATACATATTATTGAAATATTTTGTGCCATATTATCCCAATAGATCTTGCCTGTAATCCCCATCCTCTGCCATCATCATCATTGAAAACTTCTCAGAGATGGGCGCAAACTCCAACATAATTTCCTGCACTATCATCATAGAGTTGATATTTTCATAGATCAGAGCGAACGAGTCCCACTGCCATGACTTGAGCAAATCTATGTAAGCTTTGACCAAAGTTACATGATATGGATGGATGTTAAACACCTGTCGACCCACACGTTGCCTGATGTCCAATCTGGTTTGAATACATGGGATGTCCATTACGTCGCATATGGACTGGATGTATGTGGCCGAAAATGGATCGGACGGTCCAAAGATGGACACTACTCCCAATCCTAGCAGTTTGCACACTGAAATAGACATAGGAGACTCATAGGCTGTCAGGATCCTACGCTCTACACTAGAACTATTTTCGTGAATGAAGGAGAGAAATGGGCGTGGCCGTACTTATATATAATCAAGGTAAAAGGTGACAGAAATAGATAAAGTCTGTCTGTCCTCGTATATATGAAAGTTTAGGCAAGTGTCCAGCCATTCAGACACATGAGCCACCTAACATCTCCTTTGTTCTCTTCCGACTGATAAAACGGTTCTCATTAGACTTTTGAAACCTGACTGACCTTTCATTTTCAACTCATGTGCGCCGTCTCCTGAGATGTACTCCACATAACTGGTAAGGTGTATGTATGGAAACATTGCATTGTTGCCATTCACTTCCTCAACTGCTGCTTGAAAAGCATGGGCCTGCATCGAATCATCTTTTTGGAATATCCCACCTGGAAATGACATGAAAGCTGATGGCCCACATTTTTGTTTGGAACATCCGCAGCATAGCAGCTTCTTTCACTTCGGCGAATTCGGCGAATTCGTCTAATCGTCGGGGATTGTAAGGAGCCCCACAATGATGGCCCACCCCACGCATCTTGTGGTTGCCGAAAGCTTGTGGGTTGAGCGTGTCACAAAGAGGCCGCTATCTCTCCTTGGCTGTCTCTTTACCGTTGGAAATAGTGACGTGATGCATTCTACATTCTCTGGAACTTGCATTGCCCACATTCTTATGCTCCTTTTGTGTTTCCTGCGCAATGGTACCCACAGACCAATTTACGGGATAGTTGCTCGTTTCTTCATACTGCTTTTGGGCATGATTTAATTGAAGGTTTTGGAAACAAAAACTTGGTATGTCGCATTAGATTGAAGACAAACGGAAAAGACTCCAGATTTTTGAATATGATTAAGAGACTATGCTTGTAGGTTATTTCTGTTACTTACGTTAGTTGCTTCTGCCAGAATGGATATTTACTAAACGTTTAATTGGGCCATAAATCATTTTAAATAGTTAAGGTTGCAGTTCATAAATCAATCTGTGTACACTTTTAAAAAATGCTGTTTTGAATCCTGTTGGGCAACACCTGGAGTTTGTTTGCGTCGTACAGATTCAGTTATGGCAACGATAACTTCGGTTCCCACAAAAGCAGTCTTAGCAAAATCCAGTTTTTGTACACGTAACCTAAGAAAATAATTATGTTGGTCGTGTAAGATAAATTATATGCTAGAATGATCTACTACTTCAGAGCATTAATGAATGAGTAAGTTCTGCGCAAGGTTCTGCGCAATATTAGAAGCCATTGAAAATAACAGTGCAAAAGTGTTGCCGCAGACGACCAAGTTCCTCCATGTCCACTTCTGTCTGTTGGAGTTAGCCATTCCCTATTGAACCTTTGGAATTTGGATCACAGCCCTCATAAAAACTTGATCATCATTGTTGGCTCAGTCAACAATGTCACATTGCAGTTACCATTGCGTAGCTGTGTTAATGGTCATCAATGGCCTATTAATGTCGGTAATACTTTTCATAACATACCGGTATGCCCTGTACTGCCGATTATCCAGGTGCGGATTATCCGTGCAAAACATTGTTATAAATAAAAGACCAAAAGAAATTCGATTTCGCATGGCAATACTTTTTGTGCTAAAGTGGCGAACCGCAACAATAACCTCCCCGAGAGATCTATAGACAAACTGACACCAAGTATCACCGGGTGTATAGGTTCGGTGTTATTTCTAAATTTGCTACATACAAAAATACTGTAACTGTGTCAGTCAGAACCGGAAATAGCTCTGCTAATGAGTTATGCATTAGTGCAACAGACGCCTAAGAGTAACAAATTCAAATTATTTTTACCACCAAATACCAATTCTCTTATTATATTAGGATGGTTGGCCATGCTGTGGCTTAATGTATGTCATTTAAATATTTACTAATTTATTGACTACAATTATGCTGTTTATTAAGGATTTAATAATTACATTCATTAATACCGTTCTCTACTGTGAACAAACCATTTGAAACACGTCAATTAAATTCCTGCAATGCTCAGTTACTTTTTAACTAATAAATTTATATAAAGACATTCCAAAACGCTACTTTGGTATCAGTTATCGGTGATTATTTAAAAAAAAAATACTTTTGCAATCGTGTGAACTTAAAAGTGTCTCTGCAAATGAGGGAAAAAGATGCTACATATTATACCAATTTACAGTAAAGACCTCGCATTCTTGCCTTTGGACATGCTTTCGTATTATCTTACACCTGATCTAACGCAAGTTACACCATGAGGAAAAGGAAATCCGGTTTTAAGGTACTTTAGCACGTTTATTTTCAAACCAGCTCCTATCCATACATGGCATTGGGAAAACCGATCTCCAGTTTAAAAATCTCATTTACTATTTAACATTCTATATTTTTCAACCCCAAAATGGGTGTTTTAATATAGTATTTGGTACACTTAATTGAATTTACGAATTGATCATAACTGTCATTATTATTTACTTAGGTTATTTTTTCGGGATACTGCGGGCTAATGCTTACATGGGGGACCACAAAATACTATTTATATAACTTTTAATTACATTTCACTAAAGAGAATTATGTTTGTACTCACCAATTTTAATCACTTTTAAATAATAAGCCTGCGATGTGGTGAAGTTGACAGATGTAAATATCAACGCCAGTAGAATCACATAAAATAATGAATGACCCATTGCAAATTATGAAAATAATTACTGCGAATCAAAATTACGTCATTTTAAAATTCAGGTTGTAAATATTATGAGTATGTGACTTAAGTGTGAGTGACCTACCTTGATCATTCTCAAAAACTTGTTTATGTGCAGGTTTTACGGCGTGTAAAAATACTACGGCCCAGTCACTATAAGGACCACTTTCTTCACTGCCCGAATCCTACGAATAGCCAAGGCTGACTGCGGGGAATACGACCAGAATAGTTTTGGACCTAGTTCTTTCATGAAGTTGTGAGTTTCATTCATGTTGCCAAGAGGCGCTCGAAAAAGCTAATTCAGCAAATATTGGCCTTGAATACCATAAACACACGTGTTTTCATTCATGTTTGACCCACCAAGCCAAACTAATATAATTGACGTCTATTCAATTGGAAATTATTATGTTGGTTGAAAATGATGCGCTGCACCGTGCATATTTTGTTCAGTTTAATGATTAAATTATATTTAAAAAAATTTCGATCTTCCTTTTGAATATTGAAGACAACCAGGTGAGTCGACTACTTATAGGGTTTGTCATACGTTCCCGTCTGTGGCAATATTAACCGAATGGAATGGAATATTGCATTGTTCACTTGTTACTTGTACTTTCTAGTGTACAATATTAAGCGGTTATTACTCACTATTGTCCTTAATGTCGATTAGGATATGCCTATAGTCGTACGTACCTGGTACTCTCCCTTCCATAAAACCGGGTTGAAAGTTCGATCGAGCAGCACACAATGCCCATGAGGCGTATACTCATGCAGGTCACTCGCAATCGACAAAGTCGATTGCGAGTGACCTGCATGAGTATACGCCTCCATATCAATATATCTGAGTGAGAGGCAGTAGGTAAGCAGGGGTGACCTTAGAACACTGTGCACATGATGTGGCATTTGACATTATATGCCAATTGTGACCTCATTCGAATCCATGTAATATGGCGTTAAAATCTTTATTTCCATGGTTAACTACTGTATAATACTCCACATTCATGTTCCATTCATACCAGCAGGCACATGCACTCTTCAGGAAGACATGTGAAAGTAACAACATTTACGAACACAGTGTAGGTATATAAGGAATAAACTTCATTTTTCATTTGAAGCAATAGCTCAAAATAGTGTCACTGATATTTTTGAAGTTTTTTGAAATATTCCAACTTTTCAACTTGAAGTTGCTGCCTCATTTTTGGTTGGTTGGCAAGCCACTGAATATGAGCTATTCTTATATGATATGCTGCATAACCAGCGAATGCCAGTAACAATCAAGGCCAAAGAGCTTAGACTCGTGATAAATGACAGCACGAAATTCCACTCGTCTTGTTGCACCTGGTTACTTTTAAAAGATGCTGTGGTGTAGCTTCTCTGACAATCTCCATCCCAGTCCAAGTTCTCTTGTCAACTTGGACGTAACTAAAGAGTGTTCTTATGCATGTTCATGACACGTTATTTCGTGATGACTTTTGTGGTAGCTGGCTAAATCGCACAAGTTCGTCGTGCAAATCACTGTTAGTCCTGTCGTTGCTGTCTTTTTCCTCCAGCTTCTTCCTCAGGGGCTTGGTTGATCCTTGAAACTTCAGGATGTATGCAAGTTCTTCTCGAGCCAGATGCCAAAATGACACCTATATTGGGAGAATCGGCGCTCCATTAGGGGGGTGGAATACCACCATTGGATGGGGCCAAGGATAGGGAAGGAAGGAAGCGGCTGTGAGCTATTATACGGAAGCGATCCCGGAATTATCCTGGGGGGACCGTGCGGGATTACCTCGGGATTGTTACTTTAATGATATTTTAATTTAAAAAGTTTCCTTACCTGCTCTTTTTTGGATCTGCACCTTATGACCCAAATAAATTCGCCAATGGCTATAACTCCAGCTATTGCCGTCCCAATCACAACCACGCCAAACACACCCGCAACGTTTGGTACTCCCAAAGACATATTGGGCTTCACTTTCTAAAATTTTAATAAAGAAATTAATATGATCAGAGCATACTTTACAGGTACTGCTTTTTTTGCACATACAATGCATGGTGCACTCTTCCGCTTTTCTTTCCACCATCTGTTTTTGAGTCGTCTCAAGTCACCTCTTTCTTGCATGTCTAATATAATGTTGTTAAATATTTTAGTGTATTTTGAATCTGGAAATAAATGTGTTGTTTGATAGTCATTTCTTGAATATAATTTAAAAATAATTTTTTTGAATGAAAAGTAGCTTTTCATTAGTTTTGACTTTCTTACTCTTGGGAAATCCGACTGCATAGCCTTTGTTGTCCAACCAACTGTTGCCAACTTCGTATAACTCGCAGTTTCTTTCAACTCGGTATTCAATAATAGTGGATTCCATAAAGAATGCAAATTCTCCTTTCATGTCCAGTACTTTCTTCATTCCTTCATTATTATCCTTCAGCAGCGACATATGTGGGTTTGCCTTCATTGTGTTCCACATTATCATGTAGTCCTCGTGAGTGGCGTTCTGTAAGAAAATTTAAAATTACATGTATCTCTGCCGGAACCATACATAGCCCAGAAATGTCTAATCTACACACACTCGACCTCAAGAACATTAAAAATAAATTGTAACTTGCCTCAAAAAACTTTCTGGTTGACCCTGACTCAACGACACCATATTTAATTTTGTTCTGATGAGCCAGTTCTGCTGCCCTGGAGAACGGCGGCAGGGACTTCTCAATAGTCAAGAAAGCAGCCAAGTTTGCAGTATACGAAGATATCATAATCAGGATGAAGAATGCCCATATGCTCGAAGCCATTCTGGTGGACACCGCCCTTGAAAATAATAATCATCATAATCATAATCATAAATCATAATCATAATAAGGTGTTTACTTAGGTGCAAGTTCTGTTCCTTGCTGCATAAGTGAACCAATAGTGAACCAGAAGCTGTTGAGTATTCCAAACTGATTCACAAGGTCATCTGGGTCTTCTATGCAGGGATAAGGATTATCCCATTCATAAGGACTGAATCTGTAAGAGGTTAATGGTGTGATAATATTCCTGTGACAAAAATAATGTAAAGATAACGAGGCTGTGGCCTCTAAACTGATATTACATGACTTTGTCTCTGTGTAGTGGTAAGTAGTGATCAGTTAAAATTTAAACGAATTAATAGAAAGACTAATGACACCTAATTTACAAAAAACAGTAACTGAAATCATCATTAAATATATAAAAAAATGAGTGGCATGCATGGGGGTCGAACCCACGACCTCCGCGTTATCAGCACGACGCGACGCTGGCCGAGTTGTAAATGTGTGACTCGATTTTATCAAACTTTTCACCAGAGTCTGACAACGCTTAACGTACCTGGCAACAAAGAACAAAACGACAGACACTCCAACATATGCCACAGTAAGATAGAGCCACACATCGTTAGAAAATGGAGCCATGAAGGAGAAGAAAGATGGAGGGGCCCTCTTGGGTGTCACATACAGTACGCTGATGCCTGAAATAAAGAGATTGTAGTAAATGACATTTGCAGTGGAAGTCATCATACAGTAGTTCCGACTATACTTTACCCAAGTTCATGAAAGGAAGTGTGAAGTCTAAGGCATGTGCTCGATCTGAATTCACGCTGACATCAGCAACTACCATGTCTGCGGTCTGAAATATTAAAATTTAACATCATTCCTCTTCTATTATTATTAAACACTGTCTAATACCAAAATACTCACTCCATTAATAACTTCTCCGATCATACCATTCCATTTTCCATTGACAATTTTGCCATACTGATTATCCCGCACCAGCTGTATCACATACTTGAACGAAAGGTTTCTGGCCAAATGATCCAGAAAGTCGATGACAAAACCTTCGTAACGATCATTCCCACTTAATCTCTCAGTGGATTCTTTCAGCATACACAGAGGATCATTCTGAAATAAAAAGACCACGTGAATACCACGATTGTTTGGCATATCCTGGTTTTGTGGTGACTCACGAGTATTGTGGTGACTATAAACGTCTTGTTAGCCACCCCATATCCAAACTCATCATTTTGTCTGATTTCCACGCTAGTTGTCTCATACCGAGTGAACTTCTGTTTGGCATTCCACGACGCAAGTGGTCTAACTCCATCCGAGACCAATTCTACCACCTCCAGATGGAAGTCTGTCCTCTCTCTCATGGGGTTCAGCACAACATGCCCTGAGATCCCATCGTAGTTGACCTTTACAAAAAAATAAATATAAATAAACTGGTTGCAAAAACGTTGTTTTGTGAAGTACGTCTTGGACTGGGTCCACGTTTTCAAATAATGCAGACGAAACTGTAAAAATAAACGCGTCTCTCACCGTGCTTAGTTGATTCAAGAGACTGGATCCGTACCGCCAAGATATGGGTACGTCTGTGTCGCAGTTCAACGGTTCAGTCTCTTCAAGTCTCTGAGATCTGTTCAGCTTGTCTAATGCTTTAGCGTACATTCGGACTGCATCGTACATTAAAGCTGCTTCCACCTGAAATATGGCAACAGAAGTCTGTTAATGGACCTACGGTGCACGCGGTACACACGGTACACGCGGTACGGTGCACGCGGTACGTACGCGGTGCACGCGGTGTGGGGAGGGGGGCTAAGCAGGGATGTAGTCAGAGAGGTGGCGCACCCAGTGGGGACATGCAAACAAACATCGTTGACAGTATTAGGTGAAATATTACTGAGAATGATTGTGACAGGGCGTGACATGGAGTTACATACTGGCAATGTTTGAGCTGAAATGTTGACCAAATGTCCAGAGTAAGCAGTCCAATAAGCAACAGCATCCTGTACATCCAGGTTCAGTGGGTTTATCAGCCTCACACCAGTTATGTTGGCTCGAGCGTACTTGAAGTCCTCAAGGTTCAAGGTGTGGAAATCCTGCCAAGAAAATGCAGCGTAAACTCCACTTCGGGACATGTGTTTCTAATGCACTTTTGTTGCCTACCAAACTGGAAATGACGTAACCGTTTCTGTCAGTCAGCATTCCCACTTGCTGAGCCTGGGTGAGAAACTCGTGCGCAGTTTCAGACGAAGCGTAGAGAAACACGTTCATCTGGTTGTTCCTCTTCAGTTCCCACAGAAGTTCCCTGTAAATATGATTTCATACAGTTGTCAACATGACTCATGGTGGAACCTACCTAAAGTTTTTTTCTGGAAGCTTTCGTATCATAAAGTTCTCTTGAACAGGCGAGAAGTCCAAGATCATGTCCTGGATGATCATGAGTGAATTGATGTTTTCGTAGACAATGGCAAATGTGTTCCACTTCCATTCCTTGATGATGTCGATATATGCTTGGATCAGGATCGAGTAATGAGGATGGATGTTGACGAGCTGTCTGTCCCTCCGTTGTCTCATATCAAGACGCGTTTGGATGCAAGGGATGTCCATGTCGTCACATATGGACTGAACATATGTGGCGTGGAATGGCTTCGACGGGCCAAAAATACTCAAAGCCCCCAAGCTCAGGAGCTTGCACACTGAGATGAAAAATATGGAATGATTATTATGACAACTCATAGTACGTAACTATATCTGAAAATAAGTGTTTGATAAATTAACAACTTATAGTCTGACCTACTATCTAGGAAAGTAGATCGCTTATAGTTGAGACACTGTTCCAAATTTTCTCAATAATTTTTGACGGCTGCAAATGTACGAAACCCTGAACTGTCAATAGAATGTTATTGCAGCCTGAGGCATGTAGCCGTATTTTTCAAGGGGTTGTATTGCACACTAGGGGTACCCCAAAAATAGATGAAGAGATTTCGTGGCCACCCCCGACGAGTGTTGGGCAATCGGCCAAGGAATTCTTCTCGTATAATTATTTCCTGTCCTTTCCTAGAAACCCATTGCAAAACACTGGCTTTGTCATCCGGGAATGTACGCGTGCCTTTACCTTTTATGCGGAGCCTGTTGGCATCTTCGTTTGAGATATACTCCACGTATCCCACGACATGGCTATCCGGAAGAAGGTCGTGACGATTGTTTATCTCTTCGACGGCAGCTTGGAAAGCTAGTGATTGTACCTTGTCGTCTCTGTCGAAGATTCCTCCTGAAGAAAACATATGTGGACAATATGATTTCATGTTGGAATGTATTGGTTGTGATGCACTCTTAACCATTTACCCTCTCTAGAGAAGGTACTGTAAATGGTTAAGAGTGTGGGGATACTTTTTGGTACTTGTTAACTACCAACACGTATTGCAATAGATTCATGTAGGGGTCAGTTTTTTGTACTGATGAGAATTAATTATTAATAAATTTTTGAATCAATCGAATTAAAAATCGTCTCAACATTTTCTGACCAATATGGCACAAATTCTAACCCAAAAGGCTACTCACCTATTCTGATGTTTTCTAACGGCTTTTGCGACAGCGCAAAATGTAGCACAAGAATCAGATAGAATATAAGAGCCAAGAAAAAGAGCGGGAATCTTGGCGACATCCTCGCTGTCAATGTCCTACAGCGGCATAACTTCGCTCTACTCGCAACACGTGAACAGCCTTGCACTTGCCAAGAAAACACGTGAAAAGCACAAGTATGAACAGTATAATGTCACGCCTGCGACAAATTGACGTCAATTAGCAATAATGTTTGTAGGTCTCACTAACCCTTTCAGCAAAGGGTCTGAAAAAAAAATTCCCTAGTGAGCCTCACCAACACCAGAAGATGACTGCCTGCCACTACTTCTTTCCACTACTTCTAAGGAGACAAGAATAGTTCGGTGCGCAAGGGGGGGACCCATTTTCCCTGTTCACTTCCCTTTGGCTGCGTTGCCACAATGTTCATTGTGACCTATTTTGACACTTTCAGGCTCCTTATTGTGGCGACATTTTATTTTGCTGTGGCCAGAACTTTGCGATTCTTGGAATAAAAGGGTTGTACTTATTACATGAACACCGGATATGTCGACATCATATGGAGGTCACATTGAAGCAAGGTGCAGCCATCAAAATTAGTGGAATAGAAAGCAACTGAAACAAGAAGACAAACAATATATGTTTATTTGTATCCAACTTTTATGACAATGTCAATGTAGTTCATATAAAAAGTACTGTTGAATGTGCTTGGAAAAATAATTGAAGTCCTTATATTCTGGATAGATTAGCAGAGATTCTGGTTAAGTGTAAGATTTTCCGAGAAAATGAGACTGCAAGGGAAGGTTTCGCACAGGTGGCATTGACAGTGTAAGTTATTGTTGGCCAAAGCTACGAGTATGTCTGCTTGGTCTCCCCCAGTCCTCCTCCCCACTTTCTGCCACCTCCTGTGACCTCAAAAATGTGGTCAATGGCACGCGTTTAGCTTAAAATATAATCTGATTATCATATGCCACTTACTGGTATAAAATTCAGTTATACACTCTCCTGTAATATGAAGGACAATTACAAGCAATAATACAGCGAATAGTGCAATCATAATGACTTATACAACAATGCTGTTTGAAGTTGAGTCGAGCTGTACAAGTTCAAATCGTGCATCGTTGTTACTTGGTCCGTTTCCGTCACCCTTTTCCTCAGAGGCTTTACCTCGTCCTCGACACTTCATCATAAACGACAGTTCTTCTCTAGCCAGGGGCCAAAATGGTACCTGATGCGAAGGAATACACAAAATTATTCAACATTGATATTCATAAGTGATTTTTATATGTCGACATTACCTTTTCGTTTTTGGATTTGCGCCTAACTACCCAGAAAAATTCGCATAATGCTACAAATGGAGCAATCGCCATCCCGAGAACAACTACTCCGAACACTCCAGCAAGGTTGGCAATACCTAAAGGCGTGTTAGGCTCAATGACATCCTGTGAACGAGAGGAAATGGTTAGAACCATTTTAAAGTCAGACTTTGCTCCCAGGGAACGACTTACAACACATGGATATCCCTTTCGATTTTCTTTCCACCATTTGTTTTTTAATCTTCTCACTTCTCCTCTTTCTTGCATATCCAATATCATGCTATTGAATAATTTTCTATATTTCGAACCTGGAATAACCACAACAATTACGTAGGTACATAAAACTGGTCTTACGATATCACGCGAATGGCCTCACTCTCAATATCGATGGATTTATGTTAATAAAGACTTTAAAAAGGAGATTTACTATCTCTTACCCTTAGGAAATCCGATGGCATAACCTTTACTGTCCAACCAACTGTCACCAACTTCGTGTAGGTCGCAGTTTCTCTCAACCCGGTACTCGATCACAGTCGATTCCATGAAGAAGGCATATTCACCATCCATTTCCAACACTTTTTTCATGCCATCTTCGTTATTACTAAGGAGTGACTCTTGTGGATTGGCCTTCATTGTCTTCCACAGCACTTGATAATCTGGATTACTCGAATTCTGTAAGAAAACAAGGCAGTAAGGTGAAGTGGGGTAAGTGAATACACGGGGTAAGTGCATAAACTGGCCGCCATATTGGAATGAAAATGGCTGACATGCTCACCTCTTGTGGATATGTGATGTGCAGCTACACAAAAGAGTGCCTGACGTGTTTTGGTGTCGTCAGCCATTGTCATTTCAATATGGCGGCCCCGTGTATGCACTTACCCCGTGTATATGCACTTACCCCGTGTATGCACTTACTCCGTGTATGCACTTACCCCACTTCCCCTTAATTTAATTCATGGAAATAGTATCAAAATGTACAATTAAAGCAAAGAGTAAGTGAAACTGTACAGAGCTTCATTTTAGTGCAAATTTTATCAGTGATTTGAATATGCTGGCATAGGCCCATCCTGCCTAAGTGCTTCCAAGAATCATGCTATTTTCTCCGTTGATCTAGAATGGTCCTGGTAACCTAGTATTTATGGGTATCCATGACAGCTAACCTTATTCTGAACATACCCAACATGTGCACGATCAATCGGGAAATCGCGACTACTTCAGTTCTGCTGAACACGTATAGATGGCATAGCCACCCGGATTTCGCACCAGCATATTATTTTGTGCAAAAAAAAAAAAATGTTTCCAAAATTACCTCAAAAAACCTTCTGGTAGATCCTGATTCGACTACTCCATATTTGATTCGGTCTTGATGAGCCAGCTCTGATGCACTGGAAAATGGCGATATTGCCTGCTCGATGGCAAGAAAGGCTGCCAGATTTGCAGTGTACGAAGATATCATAATTAGAATAAAAAATGCCCATACGCTGGATGCCATCCTTGTCGATATGGCTCTGGAAACAATTATGAAAAGTAATACACAAAAAACAGGATAGTGCACGAACTTACATTGGCATAAGTTCTGTCCCTTGCTGCATAAGTGATCCAATAGTGAACCAAAAGCTGTTCCATATTCCGAACTGGTTTTCCAGCTGGGGATTTTCTGCACCAGGATTAGTGTTTTCCCATTCATAAGGGCTTATTCTATATATAATAAATGTAATTAAATTATTTTTTAAAATATTTGCGATTCGAATTCTTGTTATTGGTTTTCAGCCACTACAAATCATTCTTAACTACTTTGATGTCTTAAGATTAGTATTACTGTACCTTGCTATGAAAAACATGATGATTGAGACAGCGACGTATGCCACCGTCATAAAAAGCCAAACGTCGCTGGAAAATGGCGCCATAAAGGAAAAGAAAGACGGCAGAGCCTCTTGGGGATTCACGAAAAGTATGCTAATACCTGCAAAATGGTTGAGATCCACAGTGAAACTGACTATCAAGACTTGTTACTCTTTAAAGTGCACTTTTACCCAGTTTCATGAAAGGAAGAGTGAAGTCCAAAGCCTGAGCCCGATCGGCATTTACTGTTATGTCAGCCACAACCATATCAGCTGTCTGGCATTAATAAAAATTAATTAGTAATTAACAAATTAGCAAAATGGTAAATTTAACTTACCCCGTCAAGTACTTCTCCTATCATTCCATTCCATGTGCCATTCACATCTTTACCATAGTGGTTATCAAGCACTATCTGAATTATATATTTAAATGATAGATTTCCGGCTAGGTGGTCCAGAAAGTCTATGACAAATCCTTCATAGCGATCGTTACCGTACAATTGTGTCGAATAATCTTTCACCATACAGAATGGGTCGTTCTGAAATGTAATAAATTTCAGAGTTGGGTTGACACTATTTCCTAAGTGAGGCTCACCAGTATGGTGGTGACAATAAACGTTTTGTTGGCCACACTCAGTTCTTCGTCTTCGTCAATGGTTGTTATGATTTCAAAGATCGTTTCGTTATAAAAGGTGGGGTCAAAAATGTGTGGAGATTCCCAGGAAGCAAGGCGACGTAAACCATTGGGCACCAATTCAATGATTTCTAGCTGAAAGTTAGTTCGTGTGTTCCTAGAATTTAATAGAACGATGCCTGACATGCCTTCGTAGTTAACCTGAAATATTTTGATAAATAATAAGTTTGGCAACTATTTTAGTGTGTGCATATTACCGTGTGTAAATGCTGCAGCATATTTTCACCATAAGGCCACGGATGAGAGTCATCTTCATTGCAATCTGATGGTGTTATGTCATCTAATTCTTGTGCATTAATTAGTGCATCAAGTGCTTTTGCATACATGTAGACAGAATCGTACATAAGCGATGCTGTAATCTGAAAAAAAAATAAACGACATGCTATGTAGGTATGGCTAATTACCATGAGACTATGAAAACAGTAACCTCAACATACAGGTACTGACTGAGCAGAAATATCTTCTCCAGAATAAGTAGACCAACGACTTAGGATATCTTCCACATCAATATTAGGTGGATCCATCAATCTCAGTCCGGTTATATTAGCTCTGGAGTATTTGAAGTCGTCCAAGTTTAACGTTTGAAAATCCTGAAAAATTTGCATGAAAATCAAAATGATGGATCGCTGATGAATTTTCTTACCAGACTGGATAAGAAGTAACTATTCTTATCTG
Source organism: Catajapyx aquilonaris (assembly GCA_000934665.2). Taxonomy (NCBI): domain Eukaryota; kingdom Metazoa; phylum Arthropoda; class Diplura; order Dicellurata; family Japygidae; genus Catajapyx; species Catajapyx aquilonaris. Next base: position 27,860 of record KZ538370.1, read on the forward strand.
TCAGCATCCCCACTTGTTGTGCTTGAGTCAAAAAATTGTGTGCAGCTTTGGCAGATGCATACAAAAATATTTGCATGCGATTAGTGCGTTTGAACTCCCACAATAAGTCTCTGAAACAAAACTAATTATGAGAAATTTTGTCCTGGTTTTAATTGACTATTATTTACATAAACTTTACTTTTAGTACTATAGAAATACTCTAATCGTATGAGTCGAACCTGGCATTTTCTGGCATCTGCTGTATGACAAAGTGACACTCGGCAATTGGTGACAACTTGAGTATCATTTCTTGAATTGTTATTAATGAGTCCAAGTCCTCGTAAACAATGGCAAATGAATCCCACTTCCACGTTTCTATGATGTTGATGTATGCTTCTACCAACACTAAGTAGTATGGATGGATGTTAATTACATGGCTATGTGCTCTTGAGCTCAGGTGCGTTTGAATACATGGTATGTTCATATTGTCACATACGGATTCGACATATGTGGCTTGGAATGGTGTCGAAGGGCCAAATATGCTCACCACCCCCTCACTTAGCAACTTACATACTGAAAATAATAATTGCAATATTAAATGCAAAATGCAAGTTCATATTTAATTTACCTTTTATGCGTAACTGATTTATGTCTTCATCAGTCGAGATGTATTCTACAATTTTTTCTAGCTGAACATTTGAAAGCAATTCAGTACCGGTATCATTGTTCACCTGGTCCACTGCTGATTCAAACGCTACAATTTGCAGATCATTTCTGTCGAATAATCCTCCTGGGGAGGAACAATCAATTGCATGTAAACCCCCAAGTGGCTAATTAATCATCAGATTTGATTGTAACAAGCATTATTAACGGTTACTTACCTATTTTAATGACCTTTGCTGGACTCTGAGCCATAGCACAGTTCATCATAAAAATAATCTTCAACGACAATCCTGCACCAAAACACATGCTCCAATATTTGGTCCACATCCTTATGGCCTCAGTACAACCCGTGTTTTCCTTCAACACGTGAACATCCCTGCAATATATCACCCCCCAAAAGTTAAGTGCCTTTTTTAACAACCCTGGTGTAGACTTCCAAGCGTGTCGCATGTATTCGAAATGTGACAAGAAAAACACACTTATGACTTCCTCTTCTTGTGTAACAGAAAAACAACATTATTGTCTTCTGCCGGATGGTAAGTGCGTAGTATCTAACGTAACACTTAGAAACGCTGTTGTTTGGTGAAGAAACAGGCCTTCTCTGGAACCATGTGGTGCTGTGTACTGCATGTCTGCATGTTTCATCACAATTTATTCATATATTATAATTATAATTACTCACAGGTGTCTCATGATATTATCCTGAGACGCCTGTGAGTAACCCACTGGATGGCTGGATGAATATGTGCCCAACAGGGTTAATAGCACTTGCGCAGTTTACTTTGGAAACAATATGGCCTGGTCTGGTATCTTTTGGAAATAAATGTCCAACAGCCGTGGAATGTAAACAACAAGGGTTAATGCCTCTTTCCAGTATTTTCAGACAAAAACATACCACTGAAGAGTAGCCAGATTAAGTGGCCAGATTAAGAACATGAAGGTCATGTCAAACCTGTGGTGATGAAGTGACCCTGTGAAAGGGACAACTGCAGCCTGGACCAAAAGTGCACTTCACTAAATGCTTGGGATGCACTGGAAATAATATAAGGAAGTTGTTGGGGATATGGGGAATAGGAAAGTGGGTGAGGCCGAATGCTTGTGGGTTGAAGCCTGGATTTTGTCAGTCAGTTCTGTACCTGGCTGGGTGCCCGCTTATGCAGCATGGCTTTTAAACAAATGTAACTCTTCATATAGTCGTGCCAGAGTTGAAGAGTTCCTGGGCTACATTCAATGGTTACGAAATAAGGGTGCCCATATTGCTTAAACGAAAGTACACACCTATAAAGTCGGACTTACTTGTATGTATTTGATGAGCAAAATTAAATTAGATGCACTCAAATACAGGAAACTGTGAATAGTGAAGCAGGAAACACGCAGGCAATTCCAGCAAGGTCATATTTTCGGCACCCACATAGAATCGGTTTGAAAACATCCTTTGCAGATAATGACATATCAATTCATTCATGTCGATAGTTTCTGACGTCGGTACTGTCAATGCCAAATGCAGCCATTACTGAACACTCTCTCAAAATAATATTTAAAGACACATTCCGAATTATGTAAAATTCTACTTATGTCGTGGACTAGCAATATCTCTATTTTAACAACTGGTACACATAATGAAATATTAGGTCCTTTTTAACATTTTCTCTGTACTGTTTAGCCTAAACTTACTTGTCCACAGAATACGCCCACACTTCAAATGCATCCTGAGAAGAAACCATCATGAAGTGGTCACCTCATTTCCTGTCACCCTGTACACTTTTTGTACTAATATTTAATAAAAAATGAACATTCTCAGCACATTCAGTTTATTTCACTTGTATCACTTCATAGAAGGGATTATACTTGATAATAGACTGCACATGCAAGAACAGTGATGTAACCTACTCAAATACAGTTGAGCCTTCAATATTAACACTTAAAAACAAGTAACAATTTTCATAATGAGAGAAGAGCCATGTAGATATGAAGTTTTTAACAATCTTTCTGTTAATGAAAATCACCTCCCTCATTAAAAAAGAGCTGTGATCTCATGCACACAAACTTTTTTAAAAAAACATACGTATCATCCTTTATCACTCCACGAGTTAATAGATATTACTTACAGTAGGTAAGTTTGGGAATAAAATACATTTTACGCAACAGGTACACAAAATCTCGCTTCTTCGCTCGCTATAAAAAATAACAAAGCAACAAACAATCCGAACAATGATTATTTTTTTACTGATCAACACCAGACGTGCATGTCGCTTGACGTAGACAATGTCAAAATACAACAGGGAAGATCTCATTACAAATGTAACAATGTACAAAGTCTGACTATCACTCCTTTAAAATGAAAACATCAGGTCCGAGCGCTCCTCCGAGTCTTTTGTTTTAAATAATCACTGGATACTCTTCCGAAAGCATGTTACTTCATGTCGTAGATATCGAATCTAGATCTGGACTTGCTAACAAGAGCCTCCGATGCCTCTGGCTTCTTGACAGGTTTTGTATTAACCCTAAACTGCATCATGAACTTCAATTCCTTTGCCATTTCGGTCCATAATGAACTCTGAAAAAACAACAACACAACTGTCAGTATTACAACAATGGAAATTTACAGACAGAGCATATATACTTACGTTGATACTCTCCGTTTACAATGCCAGTAATGCAAAGAAATATTTTCAAACGTTTAATTATAATTTAGCTTTTAATAAGCGTCACACAATTGATATTTACAGTCGAGTATGAATATGCAAACTAATAGAGTAATGAGAGACATAGTAGTTGGTGAGTTATACACTGCAATTGCCAATTGCTGTAGTCAGTGCTGGTATTGTTACGCACTATTCTACATGTAAAATTGCTCATTAGAAAAGTACAAAATGCATAGAAATCTGGTATTGTCCCCATTCATTACCACATTGCTCTCGACCAAAAAAAAATGGTGTGAAATAGCCATATAAAAAGTACAAATGACCAATGATTGTGTATGAAGTAGATAGTTAGTTTGTAACAAAAAGACTGGAAATAGAATAATAGCTAGACTCGATCTATGTGTGCCTGGGATATGGTTTGAAATAGAAGCACCATATTTTTTTCGAGGTTTAAGAGGGGTTGAGGGGATAAGTCTTGGACACTACGATGGAAAAGTTTTCATCACATGCAGAATTAATGCTCGTCAGCTGAGCTCCTGCAATCGTCATGAGGTTTGAGAGTTTCTGGCCTGTCGCTGGAAAGGATTTAGTGCACAATTTTACTATCCTGCTGGTATAGTTAGTAGCGTCATGGACTACTCGTGACCTTTGCATCAGCATGTGAACCTGGGTGACCCACCTTTTCTTCCATGGCCATCTTTCGCGATTTCCACACGAATTCGCACACGGCCACAATGCACGACATGGCCATTCCGCCTAAAAGGACCACGAACACACCACCCACGTTGGCCATACCAAGCTCAGCAGCTTCAACCCCTGCTTTGCCCGCCCCTCTCTGAAAGGTATACAAACCCGCATTACATCTGGCACAACCGGTTGAGACTTTACAGGGGCACTCACTTGGCATTGTTTCGATTTTGGGTTTAACTTCCACCAGCGGTCCTTCAACTCTGTTAACACTCCTTTTTCGGCCAGCTTCAGCACAGCCTGGTTTATTTTGTCTCTGTATGGAAAATCTGAAAAGAGTGTATTGTGTTAATTGGTCTAACAGTAAGTGCTGTAGGTACTTACTCTGTGGCATTCCCACTCCATAGCCCTTAGTGTCCAATGGGCTGCCCACTTTGTCATAGTCGCACTCTAGTTCCATCATGTAATCAATCGAGGTAGATTCCATGAAGAAGGCATAGTGCCCATCAGCCTTCAGCACTCTTTCAGCTCCTTCTTCGTTGGATTTGACAAATACTGAGGGTCTGGCTGACTCCATGTTCATCCACATACGTTTGTAAGTAGGATGAGTTGATGTCTGGAAAAGGTATGGCTGCGTATTTTTGGAGATACAAAAATACCATGGTCTCACCGCAAAAAAATTCTTGGTCGATCCTCCTTCCATGGTGCCGTATTTGATTTTATTTTGGTTGGCTAAGTCATCCACGCTCTCAATCGGCGAATCTAATCTTTCCACAGTAAGAAACGCAGCTAAATTGGCGGTGTAAGACGAAATCATGATGAGCGTGAAAAACCACCAAATGCCAGCAACCATCCTTGTGGAAACAGCTCTAAAGTGATTTGAAACATACTCATTACATTCAATTCCTGGTGATAATTTGTTACACATGTGACCTGGTCGATGCCTGCTCTCCCAAAACCATAATCAATTTTGTCGTAATTTTCTGTCACAAAATTTTGGATGCAATCTGTGTACTTTCAGGTGTAAAGTAGTCCAACACTAGGTACTGTAGCAGCTGTATACTTGAACCAAGTTCATATGTCATACATTCCACATTGGTCCAAGTATACGAAAGTGGAAAGTTGAAGAAGTTTGACAACACCTACCATAAATTCTACTCTACAAAGTTTGACAGTAAGGAGGATATATGCTGTTAATCACAATAGAATAAGCAACACAGTATTAAAACATATGCACAAAATTCATGCAGTTGGAAGTAGTGAAGGGACCCATTTTTTTGTTGAAAAATATATAAATCCAGATGATATATTCGTGATAAATATATAGAAGCGAACTAATTGGTCACGTTGATCACGTTTGAAAAGCCAGCCTTACTTTGGCGCGAGATCGGAACCTTGTTGCATCAAAGAGCCGATGGTAAACCAGAGACTGTTCAACATATTGAACTGGTTTTCCAGCTCATCTGGCTCGTCATTGCATGGATGGGGGTTATTCCACTCATAGGGGCTAAACCTGGAAACAGAAAGTGTTCGAGGGGTACAGTACAGTAACAAGCGGTCATCGAAAAAAAAAGAGGAGGGATGTAAAACAAAGGGTTTCAAGTAGCTCTCGGTCACTTTTGCACACCAACATTAGCCAAGAAAAGGACACTTGAAGCGGTCTCTGCTCCAAGTACAGCTAATGTTGCTATAGCGCCCATCACTACCCGAATCAACATGTGCTGCGCAATAAATATTTACGTTATTTTGTGCAGAACAGTAAACACATAGTTACTTTGTACATACCTGTGATTCGCTAAGGGTGGGCCTTTACAATGATTTTGTCAGAATTCCGATTCCTGTTGATTTTTTGTTGGCATACAGGAGGGTATAGGTGGGTCGGGAACTGGGGGTGACAGACTGACAGTTGTCTTCAATACTGCTGTCGCCACAACCAGTCAGTATTCAGATCTCACCACTTTTGACGGCCAAGCAGTCAGGAGAACTTGGCCTTTTTTTTACAGAAATGTTTTTGGTGGGATACTGCTGTCGCCAACCAGTCAGTACAAACATCTCCCAAGGGGTAAATTGACAGGAGCAACACGTAATAATACTGCCCATTGTTGTCACCGCCTGATAGTTTTCGGCCCAACCTTAATCGCGACTGCAACATTGAATAAACAGCCAGTTGATTCGAGCAGAGAGGAAGGTTTTAGTGCCTCAGGTGTAATGATGCCCAGCCTAACGATCCAGAAAAACCAAAGAAAAAATAATAAAAAAGGTCGGTTGACACAGGTATCGGAAATCCAGGCTGCAGTCCATGGAGGATTTTAAACTTGTGACAGGCCTTACTTTGGAAGGATGTCACAACCCTGGGTTAGGGAACCCAGAGCGAACCACAGGCAGCTCTGAAAACCAAGCTGAGTAACTAGTTCCTCTGTCTCCTGTTTTGGACTCCCTGGATCTTCCCATTCATACGGGCTAAATCTGGAACAAAAAGGCACAAACAAAATGGCACGGGCGTGATCGATTATTAAATTGTGCTCAAAAAAGATATAAAAAATTTTCTTGGCTGATGTTGGCGAAAAAAACTCTAAAATTATCTGCAAGAAAGTTTTCGGAGCTATTATTTTGACAGTAAGAATAGTTGAGACATGTCTGACCTTGCCAGTACGAACATGAGAATGGACACGCCCATGTATGCAGCAGCCATGTAAATCCACACATCAGGCCCTAAGGGTTTCAAGAATGAAAACAAGTCCGCCGCTTTGCTCTTCGGTTTCTTGAACAAGATGCTGATACCTGAAAATCCATAGAACATTCAGTGCACATTAATATTTTAATTATAATTACACAGCATACCCAAGTCAAGAAACGGCGTTGTGAAGTCAACGTGCTCCTCTCGTTCACGTGTAATTGTCAAATCACCTATGGCCAGGTCAGCTTCCTGTAAAGCAACACAGTGTCAATATTGTTCAACAATGAACCGTGTATAGTTGCATATATTACCTGAGTCAACAATTCCTGAATCATCCCATTCCAGGTCTCAGTGTCCTTATTGTATGACCCATGCTGGGCATCACCGACCAGGTGTATCGAATAGTTAAATCCAGTTTCGTTAGCTATTGCTCTAGCCAAGTCCACTGCATATCCTTCCAGCCTCTCGTTGTCAGGTAGTCCTTCAGAATTAGGTTTCTCACTACAATATGGCTCACCCTGTGTGAGAACCACGAGAAAATATTATTGACATTTCCCGAACTGATGCAACAGTTGGCCTACCAGTTTGGTTACGATCTTGAAGTGCTTCTCTCTTATATTCTCTTCAATTTTGGCCTGCAAGACAGTGTAGTTTCGAGTGATGGTCAAGTTGCTTTGATCAGTCCACACCCCTGTTTGGTTGTATCCGTCTGTGGACACCTCAACTAACTCCAATGTGAAATGTTTTCTAAATCCCAGTGGATCGAAATTGATTTTCCCAGTGAGTCCAGTAAATCCCATCTGTAGAAAGACAATGCATTGTAACATCATAGAAATGTAATGCCCTATGGATCTTACCCATTTCATTTGCGTGATGATGTTTGACCCATGCTCCGCCTTTTCTGTCCCATCGCAGTTGAGCTGTTTGATGTCGATGGGGCGTACCGAATCTAGTTGGTGAAGAGCTTGAGCAAAGAGGTGTACTGCATCGTAAATAAGGGCTGTCTCCGTCTGAAAGCAAGGTTAAGTGTTGCGTAAAATTGTCGCTCTGCAGGCGCTAACAAGTTTGACAACAGTAGGCGACTAACCTTAATTGATGTCATGTTTGTATTGTTCAGTGAGTCCTGAAACAGATTGAACGGCCCATGCAGAAAGGGGGCATTAAACACAGTGCTATAAATCGAGTTAGACTATATAGGAAAACTGTGTGAGAAGAGGAACCAATCTGTCCAAATATTGACACCATCAAGTGGCAACAAATGGGCCCTTGTTGCTTGGGCTGATAGCCATCGACAGTCCTTGACTAGATGTTCAAAAATAGCTTAGTTTTTACACACAAAAAATAACCTTGTTAGCAATCTTACTACTACTTGTCTCATAAAGTCCTGTTCATGAAATTCATGCAACTTTTTATAATTATGATTTGAAATGCAGAATATTTTAAGGTACTATTTCTCTCATCAATTTTGACCACTGCATTCCATTCTTATGCAATATGAGCAAGCAAGCCAGTCCAATTTGGCATGTAACTACCTACTGTCCTGTGGAGTTGGACATGACATTCCTTAGGCTTTACCGGTACCCTATACCGTACATTGTATGCCAAGGAATTACCAGAAATCAGTGTTGAAACTCTATTTCCGTCTCAGCCCGCCTCTCCCTATTCGTGAGTAATATCACTAGAAACTCATTACCGAACAGATTCACCCAAACAATATTACGTCATTATAAACATTTCCGTCGCTTGTTAGCTTCCCCTCTATATAGTTAGCTTCCCAACAACATTTGCGGCGACTTCTCCTTGCGCAGCACCCTACTAATTAAGCTTGTTTGCAGAACCGTTTCCTCCATAATTTATGCTTCCCTAGAAAAAAAAAAACTCGGTGTGTTATTAGAAGCATGGCGTTTGTCAAAATGACATTCCCTGCAATTAGTCTGCAGATCCAGGGCCTCCGGTAATGAAAGGACCGTAGATCAAACGTTGCGGAGGGAAGTTGGGCATCACCTACCCTATAGCTATTTAACTCTGGGTAGGAATTGAGAGTAGTTAGATCGATAAACCCTTAAGGATGGGTCCTAGCAATAATGCTCCTTTTCCTTGGTACTACAGTTTGATTCGCTTCCTCTCGAAAAAAACCTTTTCCACCAATCCTTTTACCTTTGGGATTTGATCGCGAAAGCCTCCTCTCCTACTGGGAATCATATTCATTTTCTTCCAGTCATTGAATATCTGCTTCACTTCTTCTTTCTCCGGATCGAACAAACGAAAAGCGCTTATGTTTGCTCGATCGTGAACAAAATCTTCTAAATTCAGAGTGTGCACATCCTGAAAAAGAAGAAGAGTATTGTTTGAGATGGGTTTGACAACGTCATTTGTTACATAGGAGTAACCGGAAGACACCTATAGAAAATTGGGTGAGGCCCAACCCAACATCTCATTTGAGGCCACGTTCCTAGGTTTTATTTAGCAAGAGTACATAGGATGCTCACCAGCGAGGTTAAGATGTACCGGGCTGAATCTCCCATCATGCCGACTTGCTGCGCTTGTCTGAAGATCTCCACAATGTTTTCGGTGGCACAGTCTAGGACTATGCGGAATTCTAGCTTTATCTTGAGCTCCTTCAGTAGTCTCCTGCAGGAGAAACAGTTTTTTCAGTCATATCCCAGATATACTTGGGCGAGGGATGCCAAGCGCCGAAGGCGCGCGAAGGAGGCGAAGCCCGGGGGGTGCTGGGGGGCGAAGCCCCATCGCCGAGTGTAGCGAGTCCCATGGTACAGTATACTGTACCGTGGGACTCGCTACGCTCGGCGATGGGGCTTCGCCCCCCCAGCACTTGGTAGCTATACTAACAAGTATATACTTAAGTATATGAAGTATACTATTATATGACGTATACGAAGTATACTAGTAAGGTATATGAAGAATATGAAGTATACGAAGTATACTAGTATGTGAAGTATACGAAGTATACTAGTATACGAATGCAACCGGCGGATACAGCCCTATCTTCAGCGGATACACAAACATATGGGCCGGTTGCGGGGACCACTTGGGGTTTGCCTATATGCAGGCGGGTGCCCTGGAAATTTTGACATGTGATTCACTTGTGTAAAATAAATGTTTCTAACAGGTAAGTTGGTGTAACGCACCATAACGATGCAAAGAGTGCGTGAAGAGACCTTCAGAATATATACGCAATTAGGCTACACCGCGGGCCTTTGAAGTGTTTTTTAGATTGGGCCATTACGCTCTAAAAGGAGCAGAGGAGCCATTAACTTACAGGCTGGAATTTTTTCATCTTTTTTTTTTAAAAAAAAAGCTTAATGAGGATCCTCATCTTTCGAGGACCTCCGCTCCAATTCCTCCAATACGGCTTCATCTATTGTAAGGCAGAAGGCAGCTTTTTGGGGGACCCTCTTCTTTTTTTTCTCAGTCTTTTCCAAGTGCCATTGGGATTTTTCCTCACTTTGGGTAATGGCCAGAACATGGGCTTTGAACCGTTGAATGGAATTTTTTTTCACTTCTTCTCAGGCGCTTGTTGTACAATTAGTTTTCGAGTTTTATATGGGGGACCTGCATAGTCCCCGTGACAGCTGGCGCCATCGTTTTATTGCGTGTTTCGAATTTTATGAACATCTTGGCGGTTAGTGCCGTTGGGATGTAAAGTAGCCGCTACTTTGAATAACGTTCGTATCCGGAGCTGTTTTTAGCATAGCTTATCCATAATTTGTGCTCAGAAAATGGCAATGAAGATAACATTCACTTTCTTAACTCACAGAGGCAGTAAAGGATAAGTAATTTACGTTGCATACCATAACAACAACCCTATTTTTGCCTTGTTATGAACAATTGTTGCTGACTCATTTTGGCATCATTTTGGTCACATGATGCACTTCTTGTAACTTCAGGTAAGACTTCTAAGAAATTTCAGTCTGTTCTTGTTAAGAGTTTGCAATCTCATGTTATGAAGCATTTCCTGTGCAAGCTTGATGTCCTCGCCTTTAGAGTTTGGCCTTCAGATGTGAATAAGCCGACTGAGGTTGGCCGCCATTCAGCATTCCCTTTTGGCGCATCCCAAACACCTCTTGTGGGTTTATTTTGGGACTTTCAGCCTACTTCGACCGAGTCCTGTTTCTCCCCCACACATGCTGCTAAAGCCACTTGTGTTGTGACAACACATTTCGATCACGTGAAAAAGCCATGTCCCAGTCACGATCCAAATATTTTCTATGGACTCTGCAACTAATTCTATATCATCCAGGTATACCTGTAGTCCTTGTTTTGTGGAAGCTGACGGACAGTGATTTTGGAGCCAAAGTCTGTCGAGCTTGGAGCCTTAAGAAGCTCCTGGAGTCTCACAAGACCATCGTTGTCTTCATACAGGACAGTGAAGGTCTTCCACTTGTAAGCTCTCACCAGGTCCACATACGCCTGTAACAATAATAGTAAATAGTTGCACCATTACAATAAATATAGCCATTTAAAACCGATTGTACTCCGTAATGTTTACAACTTTTTGAACTGCTATCAACATCCTGATTTTCCCAATGACAAACAGGAAGTGAACCCCCTGATTGGACACTTCCCATAGGCTAGATAAATCGGATCCTCTTTTCCTGCATGGCACGTTCAATATGTCCCCCTCATAATCAGACGACCTCCCCTAAAGTTGAACCATCTCCAAGAAAACCTCCCCCCATTCCTTCATAGACAGTCGCCTCTAAAAGTGTCAGTCTTGGCGCACTTAAATGGGCTAGGACAAGTGTGGTATAACCCTTCTCATGGATGATGTGCCGACGGCATCAAATGGACCGGGAGCAAGCGACAAAAGGAATGATGGAGCCTAATACCCACCAGCAAAATGGTACTATAGTACCTGCCTCCCTTTTCCTGTGGACCCGGACTTTATGTGCGGAAATTGCGTGCGTTTTATGACAGAGTCAATAGGGAAAGAATGTGGCAATTTTGAGGGAGTCATGTTGGACCGCAGACTCCAAAAATGTGGAGAGGAAAGTGGAGCCAAGAAGAGGGTTTTAGGATGGAAGAGAGGTTGTTCACATAAGTGTTTACATATAGCGAAATGTACAGTACAGTACACGCTCACAACATATTAAAATCCTTCGTTGTATGGGCAGTATGGCCCACTGCTCCTGCGCAATGCAGCGCCTCTGGTGGATGGCAGATGGAACTAGCCTTCTATCTGTTCCATCTCCCATCCACAAGAGGCGCTGCATTGCGCAGGAGCAGTGGGCCATACAACGAAGGATTTTAATACTTTAAATGACTTTATACCTCTTGAGTACTGCAGGAGGAAAATCCGGGCATAATCTGATCCTTTCTTATCCTTAACTGTAAGCACTGCTCGTAAATCAGTCCTAAACTGTTGCTATTGTTTAGAATAAGCCCTGCTGTGATTGTTTTAAATGCGAGCTCACTGAACCCTGATTAGTCTGCTAACTCAAACATTTTCTGCCGCACACTGATGTTTGTTTACGTAAAGTGAAATAAATGCCAGCATCCATTCCTTCCTTCTCACATAAATTTCAACAGTTTATTGTACAGTACAGTGCACACTTTGTACTCGCCATTATTTTTCTACAGTCGTGTACCACACAACACACTAAACTATGACAATATTTTTATAAACTATTATCCAATAAATTATTTAGTTAGTAAAATGACGCTCCTACTTATCAACTCCAGCTCCATCTATGATAGAACCTGAATGGAGCGAATGTTGACAATTCCCTGAGGCCTTCCGATTGAATTAGCTGGCTGGGGGTTCTATTGAGGGAATAAAACCGTGTTTTATGGATCAGCGCGCAAATCACTGAAAGGTTTCGACATCTCCACTTTTTTTGAGGTGGTCGAAAAGTTAGGGTTCTCCTAAAACGCTCTTAGGAAACAAGCACTAAGTTTCTCCTCTCGCCTGCTGAGGAAGTTATATAAAAAAATTAATTTAACGCAGATATATCTTTAAGTAGTAGAGCTGCACGGAGGTAGATATGGAGACTATGAGGTGGTAGCTGCCGAGGATCCAAGTGACATATGACAGGCTGCCAGGGGACAGATAGAGCAATTTCGCACTCAATTTGTTCCCGGATTGTGTGATAAGACGACTCCTGCGAGAGCTTTTGCTTGCTTGACTCCTTCCTCTTGCCTAGCTGACGTTGCGGAGAAAATAGGATTTTGGCTATCAATTACACGCTCGCTTCCGGTGCTGGATCCGCCCCAGTGTAATCACACAGACGCAGTATACGCTCAAAATGCTATAAGCCACCATGAAATATCGTCTTTCACATTATTATTATTATTATTATTATTCACCCATGAATATCGATATATTGATACCTAACAAGGCGTATAAAGAATAATGGCGCTTTGATGCGACAACGTTATTATTATGCAAGCTTCAAGTGCTAAAATCAGCATGTTATCCACAAAGGATGTTTACATCCTGCTCTATTCATTTTGAAGGATAGTTCAGCATGATTATGACTTTTTATAGAACAAGGAATCATTTTTAGCGTATCATTTGAATTAGGGCTGTTAAAAGTATGATTGTGCAATATACAGTCTTTTAAAGGATAGAATAGTCTGATGTCACCTTCATCCCGCGCATGCTCAGAAAACACGGCTGCTGCGACGTCAAACCATTCTTTCGTTTAAAGGGACTCTCCACTCAAAAAACAAGTTTGTCTCTAAAAATCGGGCAAAAAATCCTGAATCCGAAGGTGCAATTCGTTTTTCTCTACGCGGAACGGTAACCCCAGGGCGAGGTGTCAAAGTGGGTCGTCTGCTAATGAGCAGCGCCGCCACGCGGGGAACAGGGGAACTGGAGGGCTGCACCGCTCTGGGATGGGCCTCAGCGTGCGGGCAGGCGGGAGCAGCCCTCCAGTTCCCAAGGTCCTGGGGGCGTCGCTGGCGGACGGCCAGCTTCTATAGCGCACTATTTGAATTTCACCATTTTGACCCCTCGCCCTAGGATTACCGTTCCGGGTAGCGAAAAACGGATTGCACCTTCGGATTCATGATTTTTTGCCCGGTTTTTAGAGCCAAACTTGTTTTTTGAGTGGAATGTCCCTTTAAAGGACTGTACCGGAAAAGTATCTTTTGAAGTATCAAATCATCTGCCTGAATACGCTCCTTGAGAAATCCTTCTTAAACCAGGTTTAAAACCGGATCGTTAAGTTTGGAGGGCGGTCTTGGCTGACATGTTCACGAGCGTCGAAGTTGTGGAAAGGGGGGGCTTATGGAGTATATAGGTAGAAAGAGCCATAGGAGTAGAGAGGAGGGAATGAAAAGAGTGGAAGAATAATGGACAAAGTTTTCCGGACGATGTCACACCAGAGCCATCTCGGTGCTGGTTTAGTTGCCAAATTTGGTAGGATGGTACGCCCTTTTTTCCCTGTGTGTGTGTACAGTGTAATGTATTTGCAAGCATTTTCGCATCCGTTCATTTGGCCTGGGACCAACTGTTCTAAAAACCCTAGCAGAAAACGAAGATTGGGGAAGCTGGTGGGAATCGCAGTTTGGTGGAAACTAGAAACACCCCCCCCCCCCCNATCCTGGAAACCTAATGGAACCCAGGGGAGGTTTTTTCATTTCGGATTGAGTGGGCATGCTCATGTCCACGATGGGATCTGAGCCTAGCATCCGGACAATACGGGGGCTTTCAGACTTGTCCGGAATAATTGTTCATTAAGCCAGATAGAAAGGGCGTTGTTGGGATTCAGCACGAACACTGGCTTGGTGTCAAGAAGTGCTTTTTGTGCAATGAGAACTGGTATAATATAGGATGTTCCCATAAGGGTCATACACCGTTTGAGAAGTCCTATACCAATCATGAAAGGGCAATCCCTACCCCCGAAAAAAAACCCAGTTCTATATTCAAATAATTAAAGCTCAAAATGTTACTAGATCCTTTGATGCTGGGTAACGAGAACACCTTCCAGCCAATTTACTTTCCGGACGAATAAATAATGTACAAAGTTTCTAGCAAAAGGTTAATTGGCTACCCTTATCTTCTCGGAAAACGCAACAGAGTAATTCCCCTTTTGGCAAATTATCCCATGGGTTTTCGAGTAAAGACCTCACGCTGCGCAGTTATCAGCTCGAAGCATTATTTGTGAAAATGAGTCAAGCATTACTAATCGATGCCGTCAGCTGTTTAGAAAGAGAAAGTTTAAGCAACATTACTAATGTGGATAAAGAATAGCGTTTATGAGTCGCTGCTATTTGTAACAGCGATTTTTTTAAAAATAATGCGGCTTAAATATCAAGTGGTCCAATTTTCAAAATCTAGCCTCCCAGATAGGTTACAGTGTTGAATTACACGCTCTCTGCCGATTGGTAGACCCCAGAAGGCGGCAGCTGGAGCCAGACCAGGCAGCGATTCTAATTAGTGTCCTTCCACTCTGTAATCCCGTCCATAAAAGCGAGGAGAATATTGGCAGGAGAGAAGTGCCAGAGTTTGCAGATCATTTGACCCCCCCCCCCGCTAGTGATGACCCACTCCTATCTATGCTCGTTATTTTTTGGGGTTACTTTTTTGATTACTCCGGGAGATTGATGAAAACGAGCTGCTATCCGCTAGCAGCTGCTGCTTGACCCAATATTGCCAATAGAGAAATGGTGGATAGTGACGCAGAAAAATATTTTGTTCGTTGAAAGTTCCCATCCACCAGAGGCGCCCCGTTGCGCAGGCGCAGAACGCGAGCCAATCAAAAGCCTTGGTCGTATACAACGAATGATTTTAATATTATAGATCAGCGGTTCCCAAACTGTGCTCCGCGGTGGATCTCCAAGTGCTCCGCGAAAAGATTGGGAAATAAAATATGTAAAATTAATGTGACAAGATCTCAAAATTTTTAATTTGTGTGGCCATGAACTCTAAATTGGATATAAAACTGCCCCCCCCCCCCCCACGAAATGTTTGAAATAGCATGAGAAATTACTAATATATTCATGATTTTTGGGGGGAAAAGTGCTACCAATTTAATCAAATCTCCTACATTCACCTAAGCTCGTGTGACCTTGTACCCACGAATTTCTCTCCTGAAAAGTGTTCCGCGATTCGAAAAGTTTGGGAACTGCTGTTATAGATAGTTGAAGTAATATCTACCGACACAATAAATAAAAATATTTTTCACTTTTATTAGTTAATATAGCCAACTACTCCAGTTTAACGACATATATATTGGGAATAAGAATTTGTACTTAAACTCCAATCAATTTCGTGTAAAAATTAACCGGTACGTTCCTTTAATCGGGGGTGTTCCGGTCATTAAAATTCGCCTAGCTGATGAATAATACAAGTGCCAATATGGAGCTCATATTATGTATGCAGGGGGCCCCATTTAAGCGCATTCTGTCATGCATAATGATCGAGGCGAATATTGGGGAATGGCTTCACATTATTGTACATAAACTTTAATTGACTTTTGTTCTCACCTCCCTTTTTTTTAAAAAAATCCCTTTTTGTGTCTATAGGGGGTCCAAAATTTAACAGACAACTAGATCCCCTCATGGTTAACGTCGCTTTTAAAATGTAAACCTCACTAATGAGCTGATTCCTTGTTGATAGTTTGGTCTCTTTTCATTTTCAAAGTCATGACAATGAGGCAGTATATTTATTAACACCTGCACGTAGCTCTGTATTGTTTAACGATGGAAAGTCGTAATGAACTGCTGTAATGTTTTGGGAGGGGAGGGTGGCCCTTTCACAGGGTTTTCACTAAATAATGTGCATTGATGGTGATGAATGTGCTGCACAGGGCTTTGTGGCAGGAAGAATGTGTAACGCGATTGGATTTCGGTGTCAGTCACTTTTTTGGGGGGGGATGGCCTAGTAGCTGTGTCGATAAGCTGGCTAATTCTCACTAAACTGCTGGTTTCAAAAACCGCGATGATTTTTTTAAACCGCACATTTTCAAAAATTATTATATGACGTCACAACAGTAATTGCGTACCTATTTCAAATATGAAACAAGCTGTTACTTCTTATACAAAATTAGGACACACTTAGCTACAAACGCTAGGTGAAACTAATGTTTTAAACAGAATTTAAATTATTCGCATTTCACAGCCATATTGGAATTGGCTAGATTTATTAGTGTCAAATTAGTGTCAATATTAGATCAGTTCGCATTTTTAAATGCCACCGTATGACGTCGCAGTAAAGTGTCGATAAACCCTGTCACATTGAAAACCAATGTCATATTCAGGAATGTTAGTACCAAATCACGCGACCATAAAACCGCAATTATTTTTTAAAAACTTGATTGAAATCTACCTTTCAAATATCGCACATTATTGTGACACTGGTGTCCTGGCAAATAAAGCCGACATAGAGGCAAATGAAGTGTTGACTTTTTACCTTGCTGAGGATGGATGGATGCGGGTAGAGGTTGATGAGGTATTTGTCCGAGCCTGTGCGTTGCCGGAAGTCCCATCGGGTCTCGATGTGCGGAACAGCCATGGCGTCGCAGATGGACTGCACGTGGCTGGCAGTAGGGCTGGATTGGGGACCAAAAATGGCCGCCACACCAGACTTCAGGAGATGGCACACTGATGGAGGACAGAAGAAAAAAAAAAACCAGCTTTATTTAACCGAACCATTGTTGCAGGAGACATGAAATTTTTGTAGAAATGAAACACATTATTCTGATATTGTAATCCTATTCTTTCCCTTTTGTATAGAACATGAAATGTATAATTAGAACAAAATGAATTCAGAGAGATTTTAGGCCACCTCCGGATTTTCTAGTAAGAATAACCCTCCCATCCTGTTTCCCTTTTCTTTTTTCTTTGAATATGGAACATGGGGCTCTGAATTCTAAAGCATGCCAAATGGGAAAGGTTATATGCTCGCAGGCTCCCCGAAATTTCTTCCTGCTGGTGAAGCTTTCATTCTCCGGCTGTATCCGCACATTTTTTGAATGCACCCACCCTATACCACCCATCTAGAAGAGAAAAAAAAAATCTGCATAGCAAGAGCCTGGTTCCAAAATTCAGGGAAATCCTCTAGCAGCCCAAGAATTTTCATTATATGTTAATTCGTCAATATTATTCCGGCTGATTTTTCTACTCCATTTCCATGGATCAAAGTTAGCTGACATTACACATATCTTCGATCCATTTTTTTTGTTGGAGACCCTGGCAAATTAATTACTAGTGAGCTGTGCCCCACCAACCAGTTTTAATTTCTTTACGAGGATTACACCACGGTGAAATCACGCAAACTTTTCCTCCCGTGATGAAAGAAGGGGAAGCCCGGGGAAGCCCCATTACGTAAAGCCCACTCCGGGAAAATGCTACTTTTTTTTAACACCATCCCACACATCTATATACCTAGTATACATACTATGGTTGATTAGATTTGGCCTCTCTGGGCAACAACACCAGCGAATTGCGGAGAATAATGTTCCATTAATTATGTACTAGCAATGGAGTTTCCGGTGGGCTTTCTCCATAGGGCAAAGTTACTATGAAACTGCAGAACGGGACCGGAATAACGCAAAGGTGAAACGCTCATGAATTACTTGATGCTGGAAGGAGTTTTATGGGCGGGAAAGTTGTGTCGCGGTTAATTCTTGTGGTATCACTGGTATGAGGAAAGTATGAGCGAGTGTGAGCAATGTTATGAAGACGACACAAGTCCTTAAAGGGACACTCCACTCAAAATACAAGTTGATCTGTAAAAATCAGGCAAAAAATCCTGATTCCGGTGATACCATCCGTTTATCTCTGAGACGAACGGTAATGTCAGGGGAAGAGACGAAAGTCGGAAAAAATTCGAGGTCTGTTCGAGAGTGGCGCCGCCTGGCCACCTGTCCAAGTTAGGCGACGTTGGATAGTAGCGCCGCCATTCCCAACGGCGTCTTGGATAAGTTGCCTGCGGGTATGGGGATCCGTGGGGATCTGGTTGTCTGGCGCTCTATCCAACGTCGCCTAACTTGGCCAGGTGGCCAGGCGGCGCCACTCTCGAACATACCTCGAATTTTTTCCGACTTTTGTCTCTTCCCCTGACATTACCGTTCGTCTCAGAGATAAACGGATGGTATCACCGGAATCAGGATTTTTTGCCTGATTTTTACAGATCAACTTGTATTTTGAGTGGAGTGTCCCTTTAAAATAAACCTGGTTTTTTTGTATTATATTGTGACGCCCCCGGGTCCGCTGGACTACCAAGAAAACACCTGGGTTCCATGGACCTATGCAGGTCACCACCTTAGTACAGACTCTGGTTACCAACTGACTCTCCCCTGGCCAAAGCGAGGGAAGCAGTGCGCATGCCCCGCCCGCATCACATGACCAGAAGTGGCCGGGCTCTCACACTATGTACCCGATTCTTTAATTACAAGCTACAGATACATGTTTATGAACCCGATAATTTTAATAACACGAAGTTAGCTTGTACTAATTGTTTATATTTTGAATACCAGAGGCCATGCTCATTAAAAGCACTATAAACAGCCACAATAGGCTTGTGGCCTAAAATGTTAACATGTAAAAAAACCGCTCTTTGTTGGAAACCAGTTCTATCCTATAAATGAAGCTATCACAGCTCAATTCACATCACAGAATGCGTAGAAAAACAGTGTGGGCTGTTGTTTTGCATGCGTACAGTACTTACGGTTTTTTAAGAGTCACCAGGTACTACTGTAGAAGAGGCCTGAGTACAGCGTGTTTCAGTTGCCCATTGTTGACAGCATATCCAAAATATTGTTCAGACTCCTGTGAAACCTGACTTTAGCTTTATACTGTGACGTCCAGATTTACTCTCTCCAAAAAATTGCTCCTCTACATTCCCCCAACAAAGCCTCGCAACATACCCCTTCTCAGTATAAAAATGGTTGCGATAAACCAAGTCTCCTGAATAGACGCAATACCTTATCTCCAGAAAGGCAAGGCTTGAAGTTGTTGTGAGGCCTGAGGGAGCCACCACCTTCTCTTTCTCTCTTCTCTCTATATCCCATCTTTGCCATACCCGTCCCGTCCTACGTGTGCGATAAATTCCCAACTCCAAATATCAATAAAGCCGCAGGGAATTAAGGCAAAAGTGACCCGAAGAAATCATGCTTCCAAACTTTTGGCCCGAGAATATTGGCTCTGGCTCGAAATCGGATCGTTTCTGCCGTCGGGGTCTAGCGTCTCGTAAAAGGAAAAACTTGGCTCTTTCTACGGGATTATCCGAGAGGATATATGCCCACCCCGCTTATTCTGCTTTTCTTTTTTTATTATTCGGCAGATTTCGACTTCTTAATGGCGCGCCAATATTGGGTTTTGCAATAACTGTGAAGATCCAGGGTAACAATCTGAGTCAACCAATAGCAGGTGTCAATTCTCGGCTGGAGCCAATGGGCTATGTGGCTGACAGGGTTGCCATTTAGGGGGTGTTCAAGCTGAAATGTTGTCGCTAAACTAGAGTAAGAGCATAATATTTTTTTAATTTTTTTAATTTTTTTTGAAAGAGTTGTGATGGACATTTGCAAGGATTTTACATATTTCCTGCCACTTCAGGTTTCTCCTTTCCACCCTCTACATCCGGTCATGACCCCGCCTTCTTCCAAACTGGACCCCAACTGGACCCCTGGAGCGAGGGGCTTGATAAATACGATGATTCAACTCTGGACTTCTGATTCCAGTGGTTCCAAGTAGAATCGTTCAAACTAAGTTAAATGGAATTATCAATATTTTTTTGACTTAGGTAGAGTTTTTGTCGAACAAGCAAATGTATAAAACTTGAAAACAATTTTCGTAGATGACATGCTTCGAGTGCCCTGCATGTGCGGGCCATTCTTTCCTGTTCCAATTTTGGGGTGTAGGCAATGTGAGTATGTCGTCTGAGAGAAGTGGAGGATCTGACTAGTCATGGTCATGTGGAGTAGAAAAGGACTTCTTCGTGCACTGTATAGAAACAGCACAGGCGGCAAATGAAGGTAAGATCTTCCCATTCCTCCATTCCTTTTTTTTTCTCTCTCTTTCTACTTTTTTGGAGGAACCCGTGGAGCAATATCGAATTCGGAGACTGTCTGGAAAGAATTGGTTGGAGGCAGTAAAAGAAGCCGTCCTAAGGTACGACTACAGTTTCTTCACAAGCACTAGAGGTTTGAGGTAGTAGTCAGGAAGAAAGGAGAGTGTAGCTGATGGGAGGCCCCCGCTTTCCCATAAGCGAAATTACTTTTATGCGGTCATATTACGGGGACGGAGGGAAGGTATTTCATTCAGATGAGACGGTGCAAAATGTATGCATATTATTTTTGCGACGGTGTTTTGTCCGTTGTCGTAAGGATTAATGATGCAAAAAATTCGACTATTCTGGAGAGCTTTTATGCGAGCTGTGGGATCGACCAGATTTCACTTTTTATTACCTTATAGTATAAGGTATTACCTTATAGTATAAGGTATTACCTTATACTATAAGGTAATAAAAAGTGAAATCCTGTCGATCTTATAGGTATAGGTATAGGTATAGGTGTAGGTATAGGTATAGGTATAGGTATAGATGTAGGTATAGGTATAGGTATAGGTATAGGTATAGCTGTTTTATTATTTGTAATTTTTATTATTCAAACGAAAACGTTGTATGTTTTCATGTATTACTGTACAGTGCCCATTCCACACCATAGTGAGCATCTTATTTGAATTCCACATCCATATACAGCTTGTCCCACGTATTAAATTACTTCGGGGCCGTGGGACATTATATTGGCACAACACCACTGTTACGTAATCTTGCAAATTTGCTACTGTGCTGAAAAAAATAGCACCATATAACGTATTGTTCGGACCATCTGCTTCCACCGAGCAGACATCAGCAGACTACTATAGCCGAGACACTGGAAGACAATAATAGCAGGACCCCTGGATTTATTGAGCTCTGCACGTGGGCAGTGTGTCTTATACAATGGTAAAAGATGGTGGGACAGCGACTCGGCTGGGTCCTTTTGTGAGCCTCTTACTGATGGTGGTCACTCTGATTTAAAATAATGGACCTGACAGCCTGGTCATTTCGTTTGGTCCGAGGGTTGGAAATATAGCCTAGATTTTCAGGAGTGAAACACGGGAGCTCATTTCCATAAAATGAAGCCCATCTATTCTTACCCCATGCAGAGTGAACTTTGGAGAAATGAAAAGATCGATCTATTTTTTGTAGGTTTTTAATAAGAGAACCCCTCACCTCTTTTGGAAGCGTGGAAGCTGTCCTGGGGGGCAATGGGCTCCACTTGGGCCGAGAGTCGAGACCTGGTGAGAATGGTACGGTCTCCGTTGATTCGGTTGATGGCATACTTGAAAGCCACCTCTTGGATGGTATCGCTGGTGTCGAACAGTCCTCCTGTTAAATATGGAAAAAATATGCATTTTTTAGACTTTTTATCTACAAAAAATATTATAGAACAGCTCTGTCCGTCAGTGGATAGGCTCATGAATTTGCTAATCTTGCAATTATTTTTAATTATGCAAACAATTCAGCCAGAAACACCTAGAACTGAAGAAACTGTGACATGCAACACCAAAAAACAGATACAACCCTAGGGAACTGAGAGCTGATTGGATTTGAACTATTTCCATCAACCTTTTTTGAAATTCCCCAGGCATCGCCTCTTTTTCCTCGTTCCTATGATGCCCTCCCACAGGCGATATTAAAACCCGGTAATTAAACACAATAATGATCACTCTTAGCAATAAAAATCGCTGTTCATTTGCAACCTGTATCGGGTAGTACCGATGTAATAAAAATTCTCGCTACACAAAGTCACATCAAACGTTCCGGCTTTGTGGACGCTAATAAGTTGAAAGGGCATCATATGGTGCGGCATAATGCTAGAGAAGAGCTTCCGTACTAATTTTGATACGTTTATGGCTGTGATAATGCTAATTTCTCGATTGATGTTACTAAACACGTGTAATTTCCGCGTCTAGTATCGCACGTTCACTTTTTCTGCCACGTTTTTTTTTTTTTCTATCAGCCAATGGGAATGAGCCAGGCTGGACTCCAACCAATCATGCTTCCTGCCACGTTTTTTCTATCAGCCAATGGGAATGAGAGGATGGACTCTGACCAATCCTGCTTCCTGCTACTTGGAAATGGGGGTGGGACATCATTTCAAGCTTGCAAATTGGAAGTGTCAACAAACCGGAACGTCCCAGATCGATCTAGCCACGATCCGCTTATTCAAACGGGCCAACTTGCAAAAATCGACCTGAAAATCCGCCAATTTAATGCTGTCCGAGGAAATACGGACCCAAAATGGGGCTTTATCGCCTTAGAAAGGCAGCTTGCCAAGCAGGAAGTGGTATAGAGGTGGGCCTGCTTTAGACCCCTTGATGTAGAGATGATCACGGCCAATATCCAAGCAAATGGTTTGTAAAATAAGCATGTGATCTTGTTAAAGTCCGGTTCTAGAAAGTGGTTCACACACGAAAACCCAACATTTACAAAAATGTGCAAAATCTGAAAAATGCATTGTATGTTTCTTCCGGATGGATACATTTTAATGTCAAAAATATTCATATAAGCCCAAGAAAGCAGGTCTTTGGCCAATGTCTGAAAGCATATATTTGGCAGAGTTTCTAAGCCCGGTTGTCTAGTTCTTTCAAGACAGGCCCCGTATAAATATCGGGGCGATGTGAAAAAATCGGACTTGATTCCGGAAGAAAACAAAACAATGGTTCATAGCTAGTGGGAAAGTCAAGAAATGGGTTCTTTGAACGGGGTCCTGTCCGAATCTGGACCAAAAACTCGGACTTCTCTGGTCGATACAACCCCCCACGATTTAAAACCTGGCTTTTCCTTTTACTCTTGAGAAAAAAAGGTTTTCCTTGGAACTTGGCTTACAAGCAGGAAGTCAGTTGTAAACCTTCATTCGCATAGAAAGCGGGGCTTTATATAGACACCCCCCTACGTAATTCTGCCTGGTATTATGCATTCTGCTCCAGAGAATATAATTAAGTGGATGTTGTTCCCCGTGTAGTGGCAATTTCCACTAGCGCTGGGTGTCAATAAGACGTGCTACGTGCTGCAGAGACATCCAGGGTGTAGAACCAGGTATAGGAAGTCCCTGTAGCTACGTTTGGTTGTGAAATATTTGATGATTTCAGCTCAGAGTGATTTCTGCTAAAACGCGATTCCTGCTCAAAACGTGATTCCTAGTGCTCAAAACGTGATTCCTAGTGCTCAAAACGTGATTCCTAGTGCTCAAAACGTGATTTCTGCTCAAAACGTGATTTCGGCTCAATGATGAGCACTATTTTTATGGTGAAAGTACAGTACAATGTTTATAATGTTAATAATGTTACTGTTACAACATTGAAATTATTTCAACATATTGTGTTTCAGAGGTACTTGCAAACCGCGAATCAAATGATGCGGTGTAATTAGTGGAAGAAAATTCGAACCTCACGTTTCTCAGTGTGGATGGCTTGAATTTGCATCTTGCAGGACCTTTACATGGTAGTGAAGGCTCGTTTACACCGCTTTGCCACAGTGCTTGGTCCAGTTATGCTTTTACAACTGCTTGTTTGCTCTTAAGGGCTCAAGGATTAGAAGCCAGTTCAGCTTCATTACTGCACGTACACAGCAGAGTGGCATACTGCCCAATGTACACATGTTTCTCTATTTAACTTGGGTCAATATGCGAGATAGAAAGGTACAGTCCCGAGCATAAAGTTGGAGACGCTGCGGGCCTTCTCTGACCTTCCTTTATCCAACTTAAATTAATTGACTCTTTGTGGACTGAGTTAGTTGCTTTAGGCGTGTGTTAGCGTATTTATAACCATATATTTGATACTGCAATGACTTAGATTGGCTGAGCACCTTGCTGAAGGGGAGGGCCTGTCGTCTCCAACTTTATGCTCGGGACTGTACAGTGTACACCATGTGTCTTTTTAATATTTTAAAAGCGGCTGGTTGCTTTCTCATGTGTACTGCATAGTAATTCCTGCTGTGCATTCACTAGATGAACTGATTACAAGTTTGTTACCGTGGGCTTATTATAATTAGCATGATCTAGTTGTTAAGATAGAGCATCATTTCTCTCATGTATTACTCTGTTGAATGAGTAACATGTAAATATTTCAGTTATATCAGTTTTGTACCTTTAATATAAACATGGTAATACAGGTATAATTCAATAATTAATTTCATCAAAATAGAGTATGTAAACACTTAAGAATTTTAAATTGTAGTAATTGTCCAGTCAATTGTCATTTATTAAATGACTTTCAGCGCCGTGCATAACAAAACGTGCTGCATTTATGTTTACATCCATGTGCAATATAGTAATTATATATTAGTATAGTAACATTGCGCATTATTATTTGCACGCCGTTTCATTAATAATGTTTGACGCTGGTTAAACTCCCACCGTGGCATACAGCGCATCGCGTAATTCTATTTGTGGATGTGGTGTGCAGTGTACCAAAATATTAAAAATCCAGATTTTCCATGGATTCTGACAAGCGCCGCTGGCATATACTCAACAATAAATTCCGGTGATTATAAACCATTATAAACGCTCTAAATGCATATATGAAAATTTATGAAAAATTTGACACGCGAACAGCATCCAGGCGTGATATGCCTACTGTACGCAGCTAGATAATGAACTTTTCGCCAACACGCGCTTAGGTTGGAATAAATCATTATATCTACATTTTTTGGGGATATACTGTACATGTAACGTTATATGCCAACGGGTAAATTTCGTAGCCACCATTATGGCAAGTTGATTTAACATCAAATCTGGCTAAAAATCGAAAACATCACATGAAAATCCCGATCAGACTAATTCAGTTCGAGAGCAAATAGTTCGAGAATAGCCCAACTGAGTGCCCCCAAAATTAGACTATAATATAACAATTTGTTATTATCGAGCCTGAAATGCATTAATGCAATTAAGGCTTGTCATAAATTCTCATAACAAGTGAGCTGCAACAATGCAAATGTCAGCTGGATAATCATAGCGATTTACATTAATGGAACGGAGTTGCTGGGCAGGGAATGATTTGTATAGATTCGGACATGAACTAGCCGACGAATAGTATTTAATTCTATCGGATCAGAGTTCACAAGAGGCAAACATGTGTACGTCAACTGAATTAAAATGATATTTTGCTTGTCACCTCCCCAAGCCATAAAGTTACAGGCAGCCTATATTCAACGTCAGCGGTGAATGGCACTTGTCCGGTCAGACGACAGGCCCAGTGAGTTAAAACTTGCGGCAAGGTAAATGAGTGACAGACTACCTTTTTTCGCTTCACTTGACGTATTATCAATGTTGCTAAATTGCCTGCAAAATCCCCTATCAAAAGGGCGTGGATGAGGTTAAAACGATAATGTTTAAAGAGCAATTAAAGCGCCTAAAATCAGTCAAATATCATTTTAAGTTGTGACTTAGTTTTCATTTTTAATATTGTTAATTAGTTTTCATTTTTAAAACTTAATTAATTTTTAATTTATTACATTGTTAGGCCTAATTAATTTTATTCTAAAGGATTGAGTGCCTTTTTGCAATAGCACTGTATTCAAAAATACAGGGTGTTGTGGGTTGTTTTTATCAATATCGCCCGATAGTAGTTATTTTTTGTAGCTTGTTGTGCCCCTGAGCCCTGACCAGGTGCTCCACTTTATAGCAATATATTCGACCCCCTGGGGATAATGGGGAACCTGGATCGGGGTTACAAAAAATAACTATTATCGGGAGATATCAGTTATAAAAACTACAAACTAATTTGGAACACCCTGTATAATCCAACTATTATGCGATTCACGAGTCCTGGCCTGTTAGGCTCCACCCACCTCCTCCAACGTCAGCGGCGGAAGAAATCAGGCCTGGAATGCTCATGATTCTCGCGAGTAGGAGCCATTGGTGCGGGGTTCGGTCTCAACAATGGATAAATGGTTCGTCGTATTTCCAGGCCTGGTTGTCCCCCCCCCCCCTGCGATCCACTGCTGCCANCTGCTGCCAAGTGCTCTCCTCCATCCTCCTGGCAGGCGTGTGAGGCCATGGCGGACGCGGACACGGACGTGGCAACCTCGCCTTCAGAGGGCGGAGGACGGGGGAGGAGCTTAACAGGCCAGGACTCGTGAATCGCATAATAGAAGGGAAAATCGCGTTAAATTATGTTCAAATTCGATTTGAATTTTGTCGAAATTTCACATGCTCGCTTCTGGTTGGTTGACGCCTAAAAATATTGTCCGCAAAAAAATGAAATAGTTATTGTACACAAAATCAGCCCGCCATTTTGAATGACACTGTGAAGTCCCACAGTCGCATAGCAGCTTTTTAATAGCGGCTATTAATAAACAGCGCTCACAGAACAATTCCTCACATTCTCACCTATCCACTCATTTTCCACACACATGAAGCAAGCCACGGTCGCATCCTCCTTCGTGACAAATCATACAAGACGCTTCATTAACCCAGTTACTACGTGCTATCAATGCCATTATCTTAACACGATTTTCCGCACCCGAATTAACACGCAGGTGATATACGGTCCTCTGTCCCCCCATGGTTTTTATTACCCCCCCCCCCTTCCCCCCGCCCAAGTGCATTACGGAACTAATACGTCGCATAACGTATTCTCGGCCAGAGAGGCGATCCCTCACTGGCTGGTAACTATAGGCCTGAAAATATTTCAAGGGAGGCTCTTGAATGGTGGAATTTTGCGCGGGTCATGCATCCAAAGGGGCGGAGGGTGGAAATCCTCACGTTCTCCTACAGTGCCTATAACCAGATTAATCTAATTAAGTAGCAAGTGGCAGGGAGGGCTCCTCTTTCCTGTAAGAAGCACCCTGCATGCTAATAGAGCATAGCAGTAGGGTGGGGTGGGGGGGGGGTTGAATGGGTGCCCCCCCCCTGTCTCTATTTCTCTGGAAGCTTCCAACCGTGTGGTGTGGTTGGTATGCGGATGCTAGGCTGCTTCGATAATGGGCCAAAAGGGATGGGGGCACATGTACCCATGCGACACTTTTTTTGTCGGAGGCTTCAGGTGGAATGGGAGGTCACAGGTGTTCGCCTCTGAGGTCAAGGGTTGCACTCCATTTGTGTCGTTATTTGGCTCACTAATTTAGGTAAATTATCCGAAAATTATCATTTTTTTGTACATATTTGTATGTTATGTACGTACGATGGGGCTCAGATTGTTTTGGCCACTTTATCCTGGTCTTGAAGCAACCCTTCACTCAGGCCTGTGTGAAGGGTTGCTTCAAGACCAGATAAAGTGGCCAAAACAATTTGAGCCCATTAGTACTTGTCGGTCTCAATTAGTTTAGGCCACTTTATTCTGGTTTTGAAGCAATCCTTCACACCCACCCACCCACCCACTCACAGTGGGGCCTGTGCGAAGGGTTGCTTCAAGACCAGGATAAAGTGGCCGAAACTAATTGAGACCGATAGTAACTATGATAACATATGTACAGGTATATGTTAGGCGAAAACCCCGAAAACGGCCATTGAGCGAAAAAGCGACCATTTCGCGGAATGCTCTTCTCAAAATGGGCAGCTCGCGAAATTCTCCCTTTCAAACCATCTATTTCGCGAAATGCTCGCTTTATAACTGGCAGATCGCGAAATGCTCCTTTTCAAACCAACCCTTTCGCGAAATGCTTTTTTAAACCCCGTGATAGAGAACATGGCTCTTTTAGGTGGGTGGAACACCACCATTTTTGATCGATTGTCTAATTTTCCTTCGACACCGGTGCAGAACCGAAATGTTCATTTTAAAATGGCCAGATCGTGGAATAGTTGTCTTTATAACATCCAGAACGCTTTTCTGGCCGAAACAAAAATGCCAGGACGCGAGTTTTGTGTCGTGGCTGGTTCAGAAAAAGGCCAGGACTCACTTGGCCAGTTTCTTGTTTCCCACTTCGCCACTTAG
Source organism: Catajapyx aquilonaris (assembly GCA_000934665.2). Lineage (NCBI taxonomy): Eukaryota > Metazoa > Arthropoda > Diplura > Dicellurata > Japygidae > Catajapyx > Catajapyx aquilonaris. The sequence continues at coordinate 56,399 of KZ538370.1, forward strand.
ATGTTTTTAAAGTACCCCATTGGGAGAATCGGCGCTCCTTTAGGGGGTGGAGTACCACCACTGCATGGGCCATGGGGCCAAGGATAAGGAAGGAAGGAAGGGGTTGTGGCATATTATACGGAAACAACCCCGGAATTATCCTGGGGGGACAGTGGAAAACCACAGAAAACCACGGCTAGGATTGCCGGCCCCGGGATTCGAACCTAGGACCTCCCAATTAGCAGTCGGGCTCCTTATCCACTCCACCAAACTGCTTCGGTACGCCACGTAGATGTTGGAAATAAATCACCCTATTGTTGTTTGACAAGTGGGTGAAATACTTGACATAATCTAATAACCCTGTTTATTAGCATTATTATACCGTTTTCAAACGATAATTTCGTGATCTATCCGTTTTAAAATAAGAATTTCGCGAAATGAGTGGTTTGAAAAGAAGCATTTTGTTTTTAAATGGTCATTTCGCGAAATGGATGATTTCAAATAGAGCATTTCGCGATCTGCCCGTTTTGAAGACAGCAGTCCGCGAAATTGTCGTTTTTTTCTCTCTTAATTGCCGTTTTCGAGGTTTGCGCCTAACATATTATAATTTTTTAAATATTGGTATTTATGCTATAATCTGTAAAAATATTTTTGGGTACATTTAAATCAACAAACAGCTTATCCTGCCTGTTAGATAACCTATCAGCCTCTCTTGGTCAACATGTGGCCTGCATAACAGGCGCACTTTTTTTCCATTCGTTCGAAAACAATTCTGTGGTTTACCTGGACCGGTCATTAGCAGCTTCAAAATCAGGGTAATCAGAGGTTATTGGCCACTCACCATCCCTCTAGTGAGGCCCCCTCTCTAAAACGCAATCATGCTATTTTTAGTAAAAACTCGTGTATTTTTTGTGTGATTTGCTACTTCATCTCATCCACTTGGGTAGCTCTGAGTGTTCTGTTAGTTGATGGCAAACAATGGTGGGCATGAGTTTGCGTGGATGTCGCAAACAAGAGGGGGGGGGGGACAGAGGTTAAAATGACCGCAGAATTTTTAGCAAACAATTGCACAACCTACTAACTGCAGAATTCAAAAAAATTAATTTAGGTCTTATTACATGACTAATTATGATGCCCTTAGGGGTAGGCATTTCCTGGTTATAAGCTACTTTTAGTGGTTATCAGTAGTTATTAGCAGCTAATATTAAGTGTAACGGATGCTTTTTATTTTGTAAAAGGAATGGCACTAATTGTTGGATATATTAATTGCAATTCAACTTAGTTCAAAATTAATTCAAAGCTTCAGTTCACCCTAATTCCACAGCAGTGGCGGATCAAGCTACAAAAAATAACTACTATCGGACGATATCAGTTATAAAAATGGCTAAATAATTATCGCCAGAAAATTACACCCTGAATATTAGCCAATCTTTGCTTCCAGATATAATCAAGAGTGTCCAAAAAATAACTAACGTTTTGAATCGCTTTTCTGACGCCTGATGTTGTCATTGAGCGAACAGTAAACAACCATAACCTTCTCTGTGGACATTAATGTCGCATGCAGACCAACGTTATTATTATTACTGGGTTCCCACGATGCATAGTTATCGCCACATATGTCGAAACAGCGGGTTATGAGTGGAATCATTGACATGAAATTCGCCATCATGCGACCGAGAGATGGCTAACTTTTTTTTTGTTTCATTTTTAAAAAATTCAACCCCCCCCCCCCCCCCNACCCAACACAAGCGGTTTCGATTTTTTGTTTGTGACGTCAGCTGGAATGGACAGGACAACAGTGACAAGGCTCGACTTTCAAACTCGACCGTGTAAAATGTCACCTGTTTGCATAAAAAGTGCGCTTTACCTTAGTTTAGGGTTACCACACACTGCTGTTTAGGGGGAGGGAGGTGCCTACCACCCACTTTTTGGGGGGAGAGTTTTGAATAGGATCATACATACCAGGCGGTTATGCTAACCAGAAAATGGCGACTCTTTTTTGTTGTTGGAAAATCCGGAATAATTTAGATGGAAATGCTTCATAATATTGGTTTAATATACAGTGAATTACACTGATGGAGGCGATTTGTTGCGAGATTTTATAGAAGTTCTAACCATGTTAGGTAAAATGAAAGGATCTATGTTGATTTTGGATTGTTGTCAAAATAAAGGTACCCTTCCACTTGGGTCACTTTTCATCCTTGCATGATGCAATCCAAATTATACATGCTCTCCATTATACCTTGGGCTTATAGTATATGTTTATATTTTTCATATCTCGTGAAATTAGCTGCTGAAAATAACATGCTTCCAAATATTACAACGAACTTTCAATTCAGGCCTGCAAATTACTAACACAACACTTAAAACACAATAAAAATTACCTCAGCTGCTAATGAATCAATTCATTAAATGTAATGCTATCAATGTAATAATAATGAGCATTGTTGCATTTTTTGCTCTTCATGTAGTCCATTGCCTTGTTTTCTCATATTCATCCAGGCAAACACTGCAGAAAAACCTGCGAAAGTCCACATTTCCTTGTTTTCAACTTGCTGACTTCTTTTTGTCTCCAAACTTCCTCTTTTTTTGCAGTTGCACTTCTTACGTGCCCTAGGCACTACTTGGGCCCTTAAGAGTGGCCACGCCTGAAACTCACAGAGTTGAAAAAGTCTCCTCTTCCATTTCGAGGCTCCAGGCTGCCTCTATTCCCAGAAAACAAATGGTCGCTACCTGGTTTTTTGCGAAACATTCCCTTTTTCTGCAGCATCAGCACCTCCCCCCCAAAAAATAGCTCCAAAATTTATGAAGTAGCCTCCCAAAAAATTCTGGAGGGCAGAAGTTTAATTAGTAAATCATCAACAACTTGCTGATAAATATTCATTTCCCTCTGGCGTTTGATATATTATTAAAGAAATGGAAGCTATACAGTGATCACTGATGTACACAGCCTTTTTCGATATTTTATGCAGACACTTGAATGAGGCGGGGTTGAGAAAAAAAATGTCAGCGAGCAGCGAAAATCGATAACGCTCTGTTTGAACGCGAACAACACTATACTAGTCCGCTTAGAAATCTATGCGCGTAACCCTCGAAATGCAGTTGGAAATGCACAATGTTGCAGTTATTTCGGGACACCCGGTGGTGCTTCAGGGGGTCCGAATTTCGCAATTTTACGACCTGGTTCTGAATTATAAGTTGCCAGGATTTTGCAGTGTAGGCCTACTGGAAGTTGTTCCTAACAGAGTTAACAGAGTTAATAGTGTTCTATAAAATTTCAATATTAACATTTTTAGTAACTGTTACCTTTTCTTCTGCGTGCTCAATTTTCATATGCTAATTATGCCCTTCAGATATTTTCCCTAGTTAATTTACCTCAAAGTGTTTACCTTCCACAACGTATAGCATCGTGAGGGTATAGCCCCGTACCGTATACCACACTACAGCAGTGCGACGTCTCATCTGCAAGTCGGCTAATGGATCCGACAGCTGAAATGGTCCATTGGACCAAGTGCCTTTCACAATGCCGCCAATCCCTGCCTGGCCACCCCCTAGTCCCGTTTCCACCCCTTATCCTCTTTCCCCGCAAAACGACCAGATAAAACGTGACGCCGACAGCCTACATCCGACCAAAAGGAACCCCCGTTTACCGTATTTGTCAAGAGCAGAATAACCCCCCCTACACACACGTTGGGGTTGGTCTGATATATCGCCACTTGTCAGATAAGAATTTCGATATGTGGTCAACAAGCCCTTTACAATAATGGTACAGTATTCGCTGAATGTTCCGACTTGGAGACGGGAAAAACACTTAATGGGAGAAATCATAAATTCAAAATTCAAAATTCCTACTCAAAACTGGTAATATTCACAATTCAATTTCAGAAACAAATGAGTGGTAAAATGGTGGTATTCCACTCCCTTTACGGAGCGCCGATTCTCCCAATGTGGTAAAATAAATAAAATAATAATAAATTCACGATTCTAATGATTTCACCTTACCAAGTCTCAGTACACAGTGATCATACCTGTGTGTTCAATTGGGGTGTCAGGTGCGTGACAAAGTGTCGACCTTTAAGCTGCGTTTATTCCATCGGTTTGGGGCTGTCACACTAACTAGGGTCCAGTTTTGTCCTGGGGTCATAATTAAGTCCAGTTGCACCATTTGGCTCTGGGATGGGTGGGAGGGAAAGATGATGGATGCATTTTCATCCCCTGATGGGAGGGTTTGCTGGCAACAAGTTTAGCTGTGGAGGCCTTTGTTCTAGTATGCATATAGAGGCCGTATGGATTTGTGTTGGTAGAAAATTTTTTGGCGTCATACTGTTGGAGGGTATTGCCATCCCACGTGGCTGACACGGGCCTTTTGTAGTTTGGGCCTGGAAATGGCCTGCCTCTCAAAATTTGTATATGCCAAACATGGCCTAAGGGGAGTGGGCTAATTTTGATGTGCTTACCACCTAGCGCAATGGGATCAAGGCGGATGTACAGAAGGATCGTCAAAAAAATTAGCTAATATTAGGTTGGCCCTGACGGGATTAGATGGGGGAATGACCCAGTTGGAACCACGATAGTATTCGACAATTTCATTCTACCTAATATTAGCACTAATATACAGGGTCGATAAAAAGTAACAAATATTCTGCATACAGGTATGTAAATATATATTAGGCCAGTTTTAATTATTTAAAGTCAATTTTTGTGTAACCTAGGCATGCCTATCGTCCTCTACATAGAACACTTGTGCAAATGCCATTTTTTGTTATCGTGCGTAGTTCGTTATTTGTTCATAAAAATAAAAATATTGAAATAATGAAACATTCAGGGATATCTGGATTAATTTTGTACCCAAAATATTGTACCAAGAGCTAACAACTCTTGAGTGTACAGTTCATACAGAACCAATCTCTCATTGCAATATTTAATGAGCGATTTTTTTTTTTAATACCCTGTAACACATAACTCCACCTGCTGTTTTAGCCCAAATTTCTCTGGATTTAAGCACATGTGGGCCTACTGGACATGCCGGCGGTTATTTTAATTCACTCTACATGTATTGAAGGATATGAAAGCAGCTATTAGCATAAAAGGTCCGCTTCGCATGAAATACTGCCGGTCTTTATAACAACACAGACCTCGGATTCAACATTCATGTAGGAGCAGCCCTCTTCTATATGATTTTTTTTCTTTGTGGGGGGGGGGGGGGGTCNTCTGTGAGTCAGTTTCCTCCGAAATTAATCATTTATTTCACCGGGACCGTTTCCGCACATTCTCCATTTCCGCCAAGCCAGAAAAACCCTCGGAGCCAAAACCCTACGCTCCCATTTGTCAAAACCTGGGCCCCGCGGTTTTTCCACTTCTTGATTGTGTTACTCATACTTTTTTTTTTCCAACTCTTAGGAAGCATCGAGGCTTATTTGTCCAACCTGAGATGGGCATTAACTTGTTGACTCCTGCCAGAAACCTTGCATTGTTCTCCTTCAAAGTACAGAGAGCTCGCAATTTCGATTATTGAAGTTCCGGTTTTCCCTTGTGATCTTGCTCTAATTAAAGTGCAGGAACAAAGCGAGGGTTGTAAATTATCTTTGGGGCTGATGAAGACTATGACTGTATAGATGATGGCACACCACTTCTCTCGAAACCATTCTCTAGTTCGGTGCACCCAAAGACATCTCATTTCATCCTAAAATATGCATCAGAATATTTTCTTTCAAACAGTTTCGTATTTTCGTCCATGTTCAAATATTTTCACCCAAATATTATTTTCGTTCAAATATTTTCCCTCAAATTTTATTTTACTCAAATCTTATTTTCGGCCAACAGAACAATATCGTCCGAATATATTTCTCCAAATATTTTCACCCAAATATTTTTTTCGTCCAAGTATTCTGGCCCAAACATTTTCGTCCAAACAATATCGTCCGAATATTTTTGTTCCATATCTAACTAACCTATTATTATTTTTCCCGGACATTTTTAACCGGAGTGTTGCGTGCCTGATGGAACAGTCTGGTTTGTTACTTTTGGGTACCGTCTGCCGCTGAATGTTAATGCAGGTGGGCCTAAATTGCATTAACATTTTACTGGGCGCTCACCCAGGATCGCTCTTACATTCAACACTCATGGGAAGCATCAACATTTAAACCAGATGTTGTTGCCGCTGGACATGACCATGACTAGACTGTCACTGACCATTATAGGCCTCGACCAAACTGAAAATTATTCATCATCAGTTTATTTAGGAGAACATATTGTTGATATTGTTGGGCTAATACATTCATTATTCGTCCTCAGAATGTACAGTAATGACGCTCTGTAAACAAATGGTGCTGGCTCTTTAAACTGTTAAAACTAGAGGCCTCATCAAGCCCCGGCACTTTAGCACTTTTATGACGGAACATATAGAATTAAATTTCTGGCCAAGTTTTCATTACCCCTCGTTGCTCCAAGCTATTTCTTTTTGCTCGACTGGATGTGTCGGCGGCGACCGGGTTAAAATAGCCATCCGGAAAAAAATGCTAGTGGTTTTTTTTGTGTTCTGGTATCCCCCCCGTGAACCTATTGGTGACCAAATAGGCAAGCAAATGGCTGCCGAGTGAACGCTTCGTTGATTTGAACGATTCGATTTTCCAACACACGCAGCGTTCTGATAACTTCCATGAAATTTAATTGTGCGCTATTCGCGATAAAAGCGGGGAAATTCGCGACTAGACGCCGAGGCTTTCACTTAATGTAATCTGGGAGGCGATTGTTGCGAATGTCACACATGCGACCGCAAATTTTTTTACTTGTGTTCCTTGATGAGATTTTGGAAAATCTGACGCAAAAGCGGTCTCTCATCATACAATTCATGTGAATATGCTTTAGGTGTAGGTGTAAAAAGTGCTAAACCAGCTTAAAAATTAATGTACATTAATATTTACAAAATGTTTACAAAAAAACTGTTTTTCCCTGAATATGTGAATAGTGATTCGAATAGTATGTTGCGTATAGTATAGTTGTGCAATACCGTGGGGAGGGAAAAAATTGCAGAATTTTGAAACTGGTCGAAAATGATGCCTTTTTATGCCTCATTTTCGGCCATTTTCAAAATTCTGCGATTTTTTCCCTTCCCCACGGTTTGTGTAAAATGGGCATTTGTTTTGCTCAGATTCTCCATAGTTTGTCCTCTTCTATGAACTCATTGTACTAGAGTGCCCTGTATAGATTTATTTTAGCCAGATTGCTATTAACGTCCACCATTAATAATGCCGTTTTAAAGCAGACACTCTGTATATTTTCGGCGTAGCAGGTGCTACACATGCAGTGAATCAAAAACATAACATACTGCCTGCATAAAATACACTCGATGAGCCTTCATGTGCATTTTGGCCACACAAAGAGTGTGGTTGTCCATGTTGTTTCAAATATTTACTCACACTCGTTTATACGATTAACACACCCAGAAGTATGGTCATTGCAATACAAATATTTCACTCACTGCAATTCAGAATGAATTGGGGTCACTGCGATTAATTACATGACGCTATCCACAGATGTCGCCACCTTTGCCAGAAAAAAAAAACTCTTCCTTTCTATTTTCTTCAAGTTTTGTCGACTGTATAAACGGCTGAGTCGTGATTTCTGGACTACCCCCTGCATAATCGCTGTAGCATGCAGTAACTTGGGAGCGACTTTCCGTGACCTTATGGTGCAGACGCTGGGTAAAGGTGGCTCAGATGGATCTTGACGAGGCGAAAGTTTACAGCTCTGACTTTCTCAACTACATTTTTCATACTGGAAACGCCGCGTGGTAGGGGTCTGAAAAGTTATACCAGAGACCGAAGGGAGGGGGTCCGGTCTGCCAAAAGAAGATTTTGAGCTTTAAACCCCCCCCCCTCCCTCCCTTCTTTTTGCAGAAACTGTTTTCACTGTGGGAGAGAAAAGCATGAGAGGCTACGAAATGCGAATTGTGGTGACCGTTGGCTAGACTAGGTTGGAGAAGTTTGCGTAGAAATTTCTGCAAGATGGGATATAGTGAATGGTGCTGAGCTACTGTACAGACAAAGTCCTGCCTTCCTCATGGCAATCATGTGTCTATAGAGCTTGAAATAATAATAATAGGCACTTGCTCCAGGATTGTTAAATGATTTTTTCGGAATATAATTATGAATGTGCATATATAAAAATGATTATTTTTGTTTCATTTACATGGCAATTTCACACACCTATTTATAACATCAACAGCTGAATTTTTCCTGGTTATAGGTCCGACTTTGCGATTCCCATTTTGCAAATGCCATTAAAGTAATGAACCTCCATTACTGGTTTGTTTATCAGGCAATAAAAGCCCATTTCTACCCTCATTTTGTTTGATCTGTGTCAACTAATCTTGGGGTGGGAAAATGGTCTGCTGTTACATTTCCCTGCCTCCAGTTTGCAGACGAAAGCATCCTTCAAGACAAAGGATGAAGTCTGAGATTTTCGTCAGGTTGAAGGAAACGGGGGAGTCGGAAGAGTAGAAACAAACTGAGGAGAAGGAAGTACAAAAAAAATAAGCTAGAGAATCCTAGAGAGGAAGGGAAATATTTGTGGAGAGCCTTACAAAGTGGTGGTGAGAAATATGATCCTACATCCGTCTGTAAGGGTTGCTAGAGAAGAAGCGACACAATTTCGAAACCCCCCAAGGAATTCCTGAGCATGCCGAAATATACTAAGACGAAGAGGGAGCTGGATGGAAAGACGTTTTTTTTAAAAGAAACTTATGGCAGAGGTAGAAAAACGAAAGTAAAGGCGTATATCCGTGTAATTAGAAGCCTCTGAGAGGACTCTCGGTAGACATTTTCAGGCGGCGTCAACAAAGTTTTCGAACCACTTTGCGCTGTTTTCCTACGAGCCACTCCAAGTGTGTACATGGTGCTGGGCTTAATTGGGGGAAGGTTGTCACAGGCTCACTAGAAACCCTGTAGAAAAAAATGATGAAAATGGACAAGCACAATTTCCAATAAAATTTATCAAAATTAAACTTTTGGTATGCCATATATTAAGTGTTTATCTAGTGTATTTGTTGGTTTCCTCCTGCCTTCTGAGATAACCTTCTGTCGTATCTTCTTCAGCACAATAGCTCCACATCCCCTATAACAACATAGGGGTCCGGACTTCTCGCATTGAAACGGGTTTTTGGCTTGAGGTCCGAGAAGAATCCGGGAATCCAGTTTGCCCCCCCCCCCCCCCCCCACCC